>PVHP010000723.1:0-130433 GCA_004024765.1 Zapus hudsonius
AAAAGCGGCTTGTGGAGGAATGGGTTTATTTGGCTTACGGACTCGAGGGGAGACTCCATTCTGGCAGGGAAAACGATGGCATGAGCAGAGGGCTGGACATCACCTCTGCCACAGCACTGCAAACAGCGGCAGGAAGGTGTGCCAAACACTGGCAAGGGGAAGCTGGCTTATAACCCCATAAGCCCGCCCCAACAACACATCTCTACTGAGGTTCTAATTCCCGAATTGCCATCAGCTGAGTATCGATCTATCAGAACACATTCATTTGTTTGTGGGGGACACCTGGATCAAACCATGACAGTCAGGTTCTTTGTGTCAGCAATGAGAAAATTGACAGTGCTTTTTGCCAAAATTGAGAAAAAGTATGCTTCTCCTTTTGTCTATAAATTCTGCTTTGCTCAATGGAACTAGCAAGCCTTTTCTAGGCTAGACCAGTCCCATACACATGAGCCCATTTATGAACATCAGAACGATTCCCCTTACTCAAGCTGGTGTGGATATTGCCTTTAGCACTCATCTTAGGTCAATTCGAGACATCAGAGATTATCTGCCTTTTGTCCTACTAGAGATATACCAAATTTGGCTTTACCCTGAAGATTTGGCCAAAATTCTGTTATTCAGACCTGGTTTCTTCAGTCTTTACCTTGATGGGTTACTTCTGATTTAAATTTTTATGGTCAATAACATTATCCTACCATTTAGTATTTTTTAGTAATGTAAGGAACGCCTACATGATGCTCTTCATATTTATGGTTGCTTTTTTATAAGCAAGCATGTAAGATGTTCAAGTTGAATCCTTTTGTATGTTTTTTGTTTGCTTGGGTATTTTTAGGTGACAAGGCTTGAGGCAGGGTTTCACAATATAGTGCAGGTTGATGTAGAATTCACTATGTAACTCAGTGTGGCCTGGAGCTCATAGCTCTCTTGCCTCGGCCTCCTGAGTGCTGGGATCATTAGCAATGCCACCCTGCCTGGCTTCTCTTTATGTATTTTATTTTTTAGTTGATATACAAAGATTGAGGTATGAATGATAATTAAATCTTTATTTTGCATATGAAAATTCTTAGTCTATTAAGAGTGAAGAGTCATTACTGCAATCATACAATAGAACAGTAGTTATTATAAAAATTGTTCAATTGATTATAAAACAGTTAAAAAGTTTGAGATAATTTGGGGCTAGAGAGATTGTTCAGTGGTCAAAGGCACTTACTTGCAAAGCATGGTGGCCTGGGTTAGATTCCCTAGTAGCTACGTAAAGCCAGATACACAAAGTGGCTCATGTGTCTGGAATGTGTGTTTGGAGTTGGTTTCAGTGGCTGGAGTGCCCATAGTATTTCTGTCTGCCTTTTTCTCTATCTCTCTCTCTCTCTGAAAGAAATAAAATATTTTAAAGTTTAAAACAATTAGATAAATGAGTTGCAAAATGAGTTCTTCCTACAAAAGAAGAGAAACTACATCAGATGGATAGCTTTAAGGAGTTATCCTTTCTCTACAAATAACTGCTTATAAAAATTTAAAGCAGAAAAATAAAAATGCTTTGCCATGGTTCTGTCTATGAATTTATTCTATGTACATTAAGTAAAATAAGCTTTAATAATGCATTTAAATTTTAGTTATGACATTTCATGTCAGCCATGCTTCTTTCAAGAAAAATTCTTTGGGGAATATTTCACATCTTGTAAGTATGAATTAAGAATGTCAACTTTGTGACCTCTAAATTTCATGAGAGAGGAAAACTCTAAAATCAAGTCTAAAAAGCAGAGCAAAGAAAGAGTACTAACACTGAAAATAAGGAAAAAACAGACAAAGTCTCCTTCTTTACTAATTTCAGTGTTACTCACTTTTATGACTGTCTTGTATGGTAACATATACCCCATACCCAAGATGGCTCCTGCATGCAAGTAACGTTTGAAATTTCACTTCTAAAAGGCTTAGCAAAAAATTTCAATATTATTTAGGTATATTTTAATAATATTGCTAATACATTTTCTACAAATATAAGCTGAGTATAGAAATGGACAAAGTGGCATTTCTTTTTTAATCTCGGAACTTGCACCTCTGAGGGCTGCTTTGAACTTGGCTTGACTTTACAGCACATTGATTCTAACACTTGACATTTGGTACTTGACTAAAATCTGTATTTGGTGAACTTCTAGGATAAACTATCGCATGTAATTTTGGCCTCCATACTGTACTTCAGGACAGGAGATGCTGATCCTCATCAGGGAACACCCCTGGCACGCACAGTAACTAGTTATAAGTGTCACTGTGTTCTGTCAACGGAGGCAGGCAGGATTCTGTCAAGGTGAGCACATAAAGAAAAGAAAAGCAACAATTCATGAAATGTCTTGTAGGAGTTTGGTACTAGAAGAAATGCAATGTGTCACAGCCAGTGAGCACCAATTTGAAGACCCAAGCCAGAAGTTGGAGAGGAAACAGTAATCTTATGACCAAGAATTTGAAGGAGATTTGCTTCAGGTGCCAAAATTCAAGCATTTGAAGAGTTAGGAGTCAAAACTGTATACTTCCCTTTCATGTGGTCCTAAGCATAAGGACCGTGAGTTTCTGTGTCATGCTAGGCTGATCAGGAATTCCATATCCCTTGAGTTAATTGGTGGTAGCATCCCACAAACATAACACTGTTTTATAAAATTTTATTGGCAAGCTGAGAAAGAGAGAGAGAGAGAGAAGAGAGGAGAGAAGAGAGGAGGGGGAGGGGAGGAGAAGAGAGGAGAGGAGAGGAGAATGGGTATGCCATGTCATCTTTCAGCTGCAAAGGAACTCCAGGCACATGCTTCTCCTTATGCATCTGGCTTCGAGTGGGTACTGGGGAATCAAACCCAGACCAGCAGGTTTTGTAAGCAATCACCTTTAACTGCTAGGCCAACTCTCAGTCCCTAAACATTGCACTGTTAATCCTACTCTGTTTTTCTCCAATCAGATGCTCATGCCTTCTACCTTTCCTCTGACCAGGTTTCTCTCTTGAAGAAGGTATCTGCATGAAATAGATTATTCTACAGTAATAGACAACTCTAGAATTTAGAGTTGCACATCTGGGAAGGAATATCCCAGAAACTATATTGTATTCTTGCTTCATGCCACTCAGTGACAAAGATTTTGATTTTTTTCACTTTAGGTTTTTTTTTTTTTTTTTTTGGTTTTTCGAGGTAGGGTCTCACTCTAGCCCAGACTGACCTGGAATTCACTATGTAGTCTCAGGGTGGCCTTGAACTCACGGCCATCCTCCTATCTCTGCCTCCCGAGTGCTGGGATTAAAGGCGTGCGCCACCACGCCCGGCTTCACTTTAGTTTTTTGAATAAGATGATATCCACCATGTTGCTCCACTGTTAAGTTATTCCTTTTCCATCTGCACTGAATAACTATTGTAGGAAAGTTCTTTTGAATTATATATTTACCCTATTGGTTAAATTGTCAAATAATTCATTTATCAATTTATACCAATGTTTTTTTTTTATTTATCATAGATAAGCCATTACGTTCACTGGTAACCAAACTATCCTAGATTTATGAACTAGTGTCCCTTTAAGCAAACTTCAGTGCCCTTTTGACATGTCTTTATTATTCTTTGAGCTATTTTTTGATTTTTACAACATTATTTAAAAATTTTCTCACTTTAACTCTTGAATCTACCATTTCAAGGACACTAGATATTTTGGTAGATATCAAAGGTTTCAAGGACTTTAAAATCCATGATATGTCCATTGCTATTGGAAGATTTTTGTTTTGGGGATATCTCAGAAGTGTGTGTGTGTGTGTGTGTGTGTGTGTGTGTGTGTGTGTGTGTGTGTGCAGTTTATCATCTATCTAAACATGTATACAATGGTTATATATGTTTAGAAGTTCACACTGATGGAGCACAGGATTTATTCTACTGTTGTTCCTTTCATATTTACAGTACTTTTCCTGACAATGACAAGTCTTACTTCATCCTCTGGTCTGTAACTACTGCCTATTGCTGCTGCCTTTTCCCTGCATGAATGCCCTCCTCGCTACCTTTACCTCCTGGCCCAGTCTGTTCTTCCAGCATGGATGTCCTCCTTATCATCTTACAATCTGTATGTCACTCTAAGGACTCCTCCCTTGCTCTACTTGGCCTCTATCATCCCTGGTGGCCCTTTTGCTCTGCTCAGGCTCTGAAACTCCATGATTAGCCATACTCCATGTGAGGGGCTTCTTCGCCTGGCCCAGACTTTGGCCCCCTTGTGCCTGCCCTCCCATTCTACTCCACCACAGATGCTTTGCTCAGGCCCTGGGATTCTGACTCTCCATTCTGGTTTGTGCTTCCCACGTGGATGTTCTCTGACCCAACATCAGATCACCCCTCCTTTATGAAAATTCTCTCTTCACCCTTTTTAGGTTTTGACTCTTTTTGCCAGAACCCTGTCCAGCATCCTCCATGAGGACAACTTCCTCAAAACATCTCGACTTAGATGTGAGCAGCTGTCCATTGTTCTCCTTTTGGTGTGTGTGTTTGTGTGTGTGTGTGCATGTCCTGTACACATGTGTCAAGGCCAGAGGAAGATTTCAGGTGCCTTTCTTATCACTGTTCTGCTTTATTTCCATGAGCCAGAGGCTCTCACTGAACCTCAGAGCTTACCTGTTTTTCACTTAGACTGGTTGGTCAGTGAGCTCCAACCATACTCCTGTCATGCATAGCCATGGTTGGCTTCTTTTCTTTTTTCACTGAAAAAGATTTATTGCTTCAGTTTACTTCTTAGAATATAAAGTACTACATAATATTTGTTGTTGTAGCAGCTATCACTATAATTTTTGAATTAAAAAACCTCATGAGTTTATAATATCTAAATTACATTAGCTTTTGCAACATGAGAGCTAATTTTGGATGTATATATTCAAATATATAGGTGTAACCTCACCTAACCTATTAACAAATAAGAGGAACATATTGGGTTTTTTTCCATTTCCCATATTTTATCCCATTTATTACTCTCTTTTTTTGTTTTCATGACTTTTAAAATTTTATTTATTGACAATTTTTATACATGTATTTAATATATTTTGATCAAAATCCCCTCCTATTACTTTCTCTTATATCCCATCCTTCTGAAACTTCTCTTCGTTCCAACTTTTCTACTTTGATGTCTTTTCCTTTAATGCATAGAAGCTTTGTATGTACAAGCATGTCTTGGTTCCCCCATTTCCCTCCTCCCTGCCCCCTTTCCACTGAGAGCCCTTTCTTCAGTGGGGTTGCCTACATACTCCACAGGACTGAGGGTTATGAGTTGTTCCAGCAGCAGACATTTATTGAGGGGGGAGGGTGCCTCTGTAGATCCCCCCACATGGCTCTTTCACTTTTTCCGAACCCTCTTCCGCAAAGTTCCCTGAGCCATGGTGAGTGAGTTTTAAGTCTGCCTAGTGTTGTGCTCTTAGCGGCCTCTGGATTTCTGCTTTGGAACATTTGAGTGTCCTCGGTATCTGTCTCCATCACCCTAGTGCAGGTTGTCAGGCTAGCTGTGGGGGCAGCTCTCTTGCTCATCTCACTACTTCCTCTGTGCTTTCACCTGGGTAGCTGATGTGTTCATCTCCTGCCAGGAAGTCAGCCATCCATTCTGGTCATGTTGGTAGAGTTTGGTTGTCCACGGTTCTTGTGACTTCTGAAAAATAAAAACAGATTCTTCAATGGTGAGTGAGATCAGTACAGGTTAAATGGGATGAGCATTGTCAGTTTGGCATGATTTTAATGGATGTGGCCTCTCTTTAGGCCCATGGTTAATGGAAGCTTCCCCCTGATGGTCAAGATTCTTGGTCTCCATGGGAACCTGGCTTAGACCCAGTTCCAGCTAAAGGTTCTTTGCCACTGAGCAGATCTCTTAGCCAATCAGAGAGCCCCTTTATTATCTTATCTGTTTTATTTTTTGGATTCGTTTTTAAATTTTTATTTTATATATTACTCTTTTATCCTCTCACCCCTGCTCCATGGTTGGCTTCAAACTCTGGTCCTTTTGCTTGTACAGCAAGCGAGTGTTCTTACGGACAAGCCACCTCCCCCTCCAAATGTTGTCGATATTCTGCTCAGGCTCCATTCTCCTCCTCTGGGGCACTGAGACTCCCGAACTCCTGCACAGGTGCAAAAGCCCACCATGCTCAGCTCCCCTCATGATGGTAAGATAGATTCCTTCAAGAAGAGGAAGGAAGAGAAGTTAAAGCACTTGCAGCTTCTCCAGAGATAAATTTCTCATCTCTGGTGGGTTTCTTTGCATTTTCACTCTCGCTTTCTTTCTCCAGGCTAACACACTTCCACAGACAAGTTTTACCCTTAATATCTGCCACGAGTAATTTCATAGAATTGAAAAAGATTTACTGAGCAATATATCCTTAATTTGATCCTTGACCTTAGGTAATATAATCTGTGGAAAGTTTTTATTGGTGTCTCTCTTAAAATTGCTTTCAGACTTGAATTTGACTATTTGGGGTCTAGAAGCAATTGGCTTTTTTCAGTCCTTGCAAAGTCTCAATTCTTAAATTTCTTCACTTCCTTTCATTTCTGCTTTCAAATTGAGAAATTCTTCCTTGGGCTTGTTTCTCTTAATACCTAGCCAAACATGACAAATACCAGTAGGCAAACACTGTCATTTTATGTTTTTCCCTTGAGCTTCTGGTTCAGTCATGTAACAATATACCTCCCAAGTTTCACGAGTGACACCTTTGCTAAATGTTTGGTCACCATAATGCATGAATCACAACTTTTCTTGCCGCTGATATTAGTTTCCTTGCCAGTGGCCATCTGTGAAGTCAGCACAAGATATTTTGGGTTGTAAAATTTTACAAGGGCACCCAACTTTTGATTGCAAAAGTTGCCATTAATCAGATGATACTGGGGACTTCTGGCCTCTAGAACTATAACCGACTTGGGTTCTTTTAACTTTTATCCTATCTCATTAAACAGCAATAGGAAACTGAAGAATTTGAGCTAAGATCAGAAGGAAGTGAGGGAAAGAACTCAGGGAGGAGCTTTCAGGCAGACAGAACACATGGAAAGCCCTTGAGACAGTGCGTGCCTGTCATATGCAGTGGACAGCGTGGTTGATGTGAAGTGACAGGGGGCAAGCCTTCTAGGAGAGGACCTAGAGGACTCTGCTGGCGGACTGTGTTGGGGGATGAGGGGACTGTGGTGACCTTGGTTTCATAAGGGAGATATTGGACCATTGTGAATCTCACATTGGTGTGCTTCATATTTCAAAGAAATCACTGTTTGAAAGTCAGTAATAGAGAGTAGGAGATTCAGCATGGAATCAGAGACCACTGAGCAGATATAAATCATCCATGTGAAGTTCTGATGGCAAGGACCAGGGCAATGGGAGAGGAGGTAGTGAGGAGCGGGCATGGTCAGATTCTAGCTCAAAAAGAGGAGATTCACTTACAGGCTGGACATGAGATGTGAAGGAGGAACCCAGAATGACTACAGGTTTGAGCTGGAACTTGATGGATGGAGCTTCCATTTACCAAAATGAGGAAGACAGTGTGAGTTTGGAGAGGAGCAAGAGTTTAGTTTGAGGGATGTGAAGTAGCTCAGTTGATAAAGTTCTTGGCACTCAAGTATGAGGACCTGAGTTTGATCCCCAGAACCCATGTTGAAAAGCTGGACATGGTGGTGTGAGCCTATAATTCTACTGCTGGAGAGGCAGAAACAGGCAGATCTCTGGGGACTCACTGTTTGCCCACATGGAAAAGTCTAGCCATTAAGAGACCTTGTCTCCCAAAAGGTGGATAGTGTACCTGAAGAATGACACCCAAGGTTATTCTCTGGATTTCACATGCATGTGCACATACCTGCACATATACCCATGTACCCATGAAAACACACACAAGAATTGAGTTTTAGACTTTGGGTTTAATATGCCTGTCAGAAATCCTAGTGAAAATGTCTAATAACCATTAGATACACTAGTCTGGTATTCAAAAGGGGGTAAACTAGAGATACACATTGCCAAGCACCCAGGGTGTAGACACCTTTAAATCCTTGCTGCCAAGGGATATAACAGATACAGAAGAAGTCTCAGGGCTGAACCTTGGCATGCCAGATTTAAAGGAAACAGATGTTGCACTGGTGAACAAGGAGGGAAATGAGAGACTGCTACATTGAAGTTAATTGAAATCATTTTAAGGAGGAGGTCTAATTGTAGCGAAAGGTGAAGCAGTGTTCAAAAATTTAAAATCAGCATAATAAATATTAATATGAAAATGCATACCTAAAAACCTAAAAGGAATATACCATTCCCTCCCTCCCTCTCTTCCTTCCTTCTTCCCTCCCTTCCTGTCCTTCCTTCCTTCCTCCCCTTCTCTTTCCTTCCCTTCCCTTCCCTTTCCTCCCTCCCTCCCTCTCTCCTTCCTTCCTTTCTTCCTTCCCTCTCTCTTTTGGCCCTCCTTTCTTTCCTCTTTGGCTGAAGACTGCACCCAGTGCCTCATGCATGTTAAGTTCATGTTCTACCACTGAGGTACAATTTCAGCTCATTTTATCCTGTAATTACATTCAGTTGAATATATTATAATTCTATTATATCACATACTTAAAGTGTAAATTATTCCTCACATCTTTGCAGTAACTTTCAAGTCACTTAGTAATTTTTAGAAATTGTTTATTTGAGGAGGATGTCACTAGCTTAATGATGACCTGTCTGAGCTACACATTGATAAAGAGAATAGAATCAAATGTGCAAAAAATGCCCTGTTAACTTAACAGTCATTGGTGATTTAGTGTCAAATTAACATCAATAGTACTAATCATGGTGCCAAATCTTTTCAGCTTCTGCTGAAAAGCAATTATATTCAAAATGTTCTATCATTCCCTATCTTTTAGCTCTGATATTACCAAGGTTTTGTATATTTAAAAAGTCTTTCTTATCAACTAAATCAAGAAAATGACTTGGAAATGCCATTTCATTGGATATGAGTCTTCAGGCCAAATAAGAGGCAGAGTATTGTGGTAATGAGGAGCACTGGTCATGTGCCAGACCAACTGAGTTTTAGCTTAGTTTTGACATTTAAGGGTTAAATAACCTAGCTGGGTCTCAGATGCTGAATATGTAGGCTTCAAATGAGTGCTGGCTGGAGCGAATACCATATATGATTGTTCTCATTTTTATTAATAAAATTACCATTATTCCTGTGAGATGATATTTTTGGGCGTTTTCATGCACCCATGCCTTTGAAATTTGGAAGTGACTCACAGTCTTGGAATCCATGATCTCAAAGTGCCCGAAAAACTCTGTCCATTCTTTTGCCCACCTACCCCCTGCCTCTCAGAGGTGAGGTGCCACGGAAGCTGCAACCCTAGGGCCATGTGAAATAGACATCCAGACGAGTACCAGAAGCACCAGATAATAGCTTTGGGGGGGGTCAAATGATCCCCAGACATTGACTCACTTGAAAATCAGAGCCAATGGGGACATGTGCCACAAATGTTGGGCTCTACCATAACCAGGATCTAAGGCTAGCTCCCAGGAGCCATGACAGGTTGTCTGATATTCTGGAAGCATGGAAGATACCAGAAAGACCTCCAAAATACTGTTCACCCAGGGATCTCTAGGGGCAGGCTTGGTGTGTGGCAGGCCATAGACTACTTTCTTCATGGGCATGAGAATAGCAGAATTGACCAGTGAGAATAAAAATTGGCCTTGATTCTGAAGCAGGAACCAGGAAACCAACTCCCCTGTGGTGGTTAGGATTAACTCTTGTTTCTGAGTCCCTAGGAGGTGAGAGACAGGTCCCAAGGAATAGCAGTGGTTGGAGAGGGCTCCCAGAGAATTTATCAAATATTTTAATATTTAAATGACCTGTGGGGCTGTAGCAGTGCACATGGCTGAACATTTGGTCCACTATTAGTTCAAGTTATTGGGTATCTGAATCTTAGATATTCATTATATGAAGGTCATTGATGTTGTGGGAACTGATGATGGTATGAGCCTACTGAGTGAGTTTATCAAAATTATGGGGAGAACTGGCAACTCTCTCAAGGAGTTTTGTTTTATAAGAATAGAAAGAAATGGGGATGTCAAGGGGAATCAGAAGAGGATTTTCTTAAAAGGGGAGAAATATCAGCTCGCATGTTGTTGCAGTCAGTTTTCTCGTTGCTGGCAGAAAGAACCTGACCAAAAGCAGCTTGTGGAGGAAAGGGCTTTATTTTGGCTTATAGACTCAAGGGGAAGCTCCATGATGGCAGGGAAAATGATGGCATGAGCAGAGGCTGGACATCACCTCCCAGCTAACATCAGGTGGACAACAGCAATAGGAGAGTGTGCCAAGCACTGGCAAGGGGAAAGCTGTCTATGATGCCCATAAGCCCGTCCCCAATAACACAGCTCCTACAAGGTCCTGGTTCCAAAATTGCCATCAGCTGGGGATCGAGCATCCAGAACTCATAAATGTGTGGGGGACAGCTGCATCAAACCACCACACGTGCATGTTGACGAGAATGTTGTTGGAGACGCAGTGCCAGCCTCTGCACTTTATCCAGGTATTGGATGTGCGGTTCTCTAAGGCCACACACAGGATTTTACAGTTTTCTTCTCATTATTCCACCTTAAACTACTGGGCATCCCTTCCACACTGTTATATTCTCTTATTATAGATACTGTCATGATTCACTTCTGGGCATTTTTCTTTTTCTGCCTCTACGCTGAGGATAAACTCGGCTTGATAAATCAATAAGTACCCATGTAGCCTGCATATCTTGGATGTGAGCTCTTTTCTCTGCCAGCAGAGCTACTTTTCAGTATCTTAAACCATGGTCTAGAAAACCAAGTGTCTTTCTGTAATACTATTTTTTCCAGATAACTCGCTCACTTGCTGCATCCACTGGTCCATCTTCTTCCTCCTTCTCCTCTTCATTCTTCTTCATCCTATCATTTATCTATCTATCTATCTATCTATCTATCTATCTATCTATCTATCTATCTATCTATCTATCTATCTATCATATATCTATCATATACCTTTTTTCATCTATCTATCTATCTATCTATCTATCTATCTATCTATCTATCTATCTATCTATCTATCTATCTATCTATCTATCTATTTATCTATCTATCTACCTAACTACCTATCCATCCCACCCTACCATATATTTACCTATCTATATGTACTGCTATTTTTCTAGAAAGAGTATAACTCACTCTGGCCGATTACTAAATTGATTTCTCTTTTCAAGTCTCAACCCTAACTGAAATGAAACTGCCTCACTGAGCTGCAAGTTTTATAATTTTGTGACACAATGTCCTTCTCTGCAATGTTTCCCCAGACCCATTCTTTAAGCATGAGTTGCAGAGGCAGAGTGGACTATCTCACTATTATCCACCCTGCCCTAGATTCCAGGGCACCAGAGGCAGCTCTCCCTGAACTTCCACACTCTCCTAACAGCACTTCCCTTGTGCTTGGGGGAATAGGTTCTTTCTTGCTTAATCCTCTCACAAGGTTTCTACTCTGAATTCTCTGCAGATGCTCTTCACTATTCCAGGTCCAGGTCCAGGTCCCAGCCTTGCCACTGATGAGCTCTATGAGGTATGAGCTCTACAAAATGGGGGCAAAAAGCATGCATACCTTATTAGGGATAGTGTGGGAATTAAATGAAGGGACAAAGCATAATTCTTAACCTTAAAGGAGTTCTTGGTTACATCTTATAGTAAAAGCTTTCCACTTTATTTTTACCAAGTTTTGGCTTTCTAAAATATTATTTTCTCCCATATTTCTAAATCTTTATTGTAGAGGCATAAATGTTTCAATGGCAAATAGTTTTTTCTTCTTATTGTAAGATAGATGTCATTAAAAAGTACAATGAAGTCTGGATTGGTGGTGCACCCCTTTAATCCTAACATTTGGGAGGCAACAAGGCCACCCCAAGACTGCATAGTGAATTCCAGGTCAAACTGGGCTAGAGCAAGACACTACCTCAAAAAAAAAAAACTAACTAAAACAAAAAGTATAATGATCTGAAATGTTTATCTTGTTGTGATCTCAGAAATTTGTCCTGCCACAGGCAGTGAAATAACCCTTTTTGCAAAAATGTAGTTTTAAACATCTAGACTTTAAAATAATAAGTAGATCATTCCTTTTACTTTTCATTTCCTTCTCTATGAAGTGAGGAGTCAGGTGCAGAGGGTTCTATGGATCCCTTTATATGTAACCAATTATATCCAGCTCAAATCTTGTGAGGAAGGGAATTGTACGGGTTAAATAACATGAAAACGGGGCCTCTTCTCCTCACCCTTCATGGAAGCCAGGAATGGATTAAGCACTGTGTCTTCACAGGGTGAGTAGGCTTGGCATTCATGCCAGTCCTGTCTTCTGTCTGCAGGAGACTTTGGGAACTCCTCCCAGCTCTCCCCAGCTGACAGGTCTCAGGATGCTGCAGCCAACATTACCAACCAGTTGGCATTGGCATGCAAACACAAAACATTTTTTTTTCAAGGTAGGGTCTCACTCTAGCCCGGGCTCATCTGGAACTCACTCTGTAGTCCCAGGCTGGCTTTGAACTCACAGTGACTCTTCTATGTCTGTTTCCCAAAGGCTGGAATTAAAGGCATGTGTTACCATGCCCAACTACCAAAGTCAATTTTAAATTCCTAGGATAACCATGTTTGTTCTTGAGTATTTATCATCATAACATGTAGGGAACAGTGGAGTTTAGTGTTCTTTTTATTGTTTAAGACAATATCAACGGCAGTATAGATCACTTCCCCCAGAGAAGGTTGGGCCTGTACCCTTCTATGTATGTTCATTCCTTCCCCCAGGGAGGCTAGAAAGATAATCTTTACCTCAACTATGTCACAATAGCTTGCTTTGTAATTTGTTATTATTTTGTTGTTGTTTCTATTTTTTGATATAAAGTCTTGATATGCAGCCCAGGTTGGTCTCAAGCTCATTATTGCCCTGTGCCACCCTCCTGAGTACCACCAGGACACACTAACACCCTGGTTTCACTCAGTGAACCAAAATCCATTTTGGCATTTCTATCAGTGATAGAATCTCTTTCTCTCTGTTTATTGTCTCTATTTTGTCTCTCATTAACTGCCCATCCCCCATTGTCTTATCATTCCTCTTTTCAGAATAGAGAATAATATCGAAAAAATACAACTTTACAGAATAAAATAGTTACCCTCTTGAGAGGGATTAGAAGAAGTCAACCCTTAATCAGCAGCAATGGCTTTTTATGACAGGATGCTAAGCTGCAGGAGAGGGTGGCTGGCTTGTTGTAGCTCAAATTGCACCTTTTAGCCTTCATGCAAGGGGTGCCAAATGCCAAGTGCAGTGGGGAACTCATTGTCTTTTGAAAAAAGGTTGGGGTTCTTAGGCCTCTATGGAAGTCAGCATGAGCTAAAAACAAATAGTCACATGGAGGAGCAGTGGCATTTAATAAAGTGATTAAGCAATGACATTAAATGAATTCTCAGGCCATTTTTGAAGTGATTAATGTGAATGGATAGAAGCTATGAGTCACTGGGGAAAGAATATGTGACGCTTTCTTGATTAAAAATTACAAGCAATGATGGTGACAACAATTTCAGGGGGATTTTGTTTGATTGTCCTTGATGTTAAATAACATGAATTATTAAAAAGCCCTCTCATCCAGGAGGCTGAGGCTGGAGGATCATGAGTTCAAGGCCAGCCAGAGCTAGAAAGTGGGTTCAAGGCCAGCCTGGGCTGCAGAGCAAGACCCTGTCTTAAACAACAGTAGCAACCAAAACCTCCTTCACCACTGAAATGAAAAGGGTAAACCTCTGGAGGAACAGAAATATTTGTGCTCAGATTCTGATTGGTTTTGGACATGTTCACATTCACTTTTACTTTTTCTCCATCCGTTTACTCTCCTATTTCCTAAGTGGATTTCACTGGCCCAAGAGTATTGTTTCCATTTGCTAGAACGGCATTGCCTCTCAATCGCTTAATGGTTAAGTATCTACCTCCAGTCTAATTGGGGGAATTCAATAAGGCACTTTGTGAAATGCTCAGCAGAAAAACAAATATATGGTAGTTGTTCAAAAAAAAGGGGGGCGAGATAGTGTTGTTGCTAACCTAATTATCTTTTCTTTTAACTATGGCTTTTAGCCAGAGCTGCCCTATAGAGTCTTTACCCAACAGATACACTCGAAGGACTCTGCCTCTGTGTTCTAAGCCAGTAATAAAGTATAAAAAGTGGTTTTGTGCTTTCCCATCAACTATGTTTTTCTGTTCAATAAACATCGGGTATATGATAGCTGTTGGATGAATCCAACCCATGCAGAATTTACAGGTGAGTGACAGATCCATCTACTGCTATTGTGACAGGTTAGGGTGACTGGGACCCAAAGGTAACCAGGAGTGTCCTTGAACTTGTACTTTCACTCAGGCTCCACTCATTTCATGCCTGACCCCCTCTCCTTGAGTGGGAGGTGTCTCTAACTAGAGTTCAAACCTAATCCTGAAACTGATTGGTCAAGGATAGACCAACCAGCTATCTCTCTGACTTACCTGGCCCAAGGGATATAGTCACCTGGGACAGGAAGTTTGTTCTCTTTTTCCCTCATGACTGTCCAGCAGAGAGACATCCGAATCTCCAGGCCTAGCTAAGGCTGTGGTGAGGGGGTGAGGGGTTCTTTCCCATGTGAACCTTTTCCTCATGGTGGGAGCCCTCTTATGTCTTCTTTCTTTCCCTTACTGGGCTGGCCAGCACAGATCTTATAGAGTTGTGGCTAAAACCTCCCCCATGTGCTCTCTCTTCACTAGATCTCTGTAACTTCTCATTTCCTTCTAAATAAAGTCTCCCACTATATTCTCTGGGGTCTATAATTTTAATTTTTTTAAATTTTATAAAACAAGAACCTGGGCACTCTTAAGTTTTAAGGTTCATTGGAATTAGTTGAGAACCTGTTACACTGCTGGTGGCGGAGGAATGTCTAGTCTGTGTTAGAGACCATGCAATTTATAAAGAAAAGAAAGTTATTTGGCCAAAGCTCTGGAAACTGTTAAGTCCAAGAATATGGTCCCAGTGTTCACTTGCTTTCTTATGGAAGGAAAAATGAAAGAAAAAAACACTAGAAAACTCACTATATGTCAACCTGTTCTTTGTGATGATGGTCTCATTACTGTGACCAAGACTTCATTCCTCTTAAGGACTTAATCACTGTTCAAGTACCCACCTTCCAAAACTGCCTCAATGACAATCACATTTCACCATGATGAAAATCTCTAAAACTTCTCTAGGGGATAGAGAACAGTACTTTGGAAATCCCAGGATCCCCCTTCTAGCCCTACAGTTTCTTGCCTAGGGTTCTGGAACTACCTCTTGTTATGGCAATTGAGACTTCAAAGAAAGTTGACTTTTCTCCCAGCCCTGTTTGCTCAGCCTAGGTCTGAGATCTTAGAATTGAATCCCTATCTAGTGTTATGGCCATTTGGCTGGGCTGTTCTGCTCTTGAGCAAGAAGGAAAAACAGCTTCCTCCCAGCTACCAGCTGTTGACTCCGGGGTCTCATGGCCCCAAAGGAGTTCAGCCACCAGGAGGTCCAGCCAACTTGGCTGCTTCACTCTCTGGCCTCTTCCCCTCTCCCACATGCCAGTAAGCTTAAGCAGACTCTTCCCCTTCCCCCTCTTTCCCAAAGGGCTTAAAAACCCTCCCGCTCTCCCTCTTTGGTCCTCCTGTTCTAAGGTACTTGAAATTCCCCTTCCTCTCTTTTACTTTCTCTCTCCCTCTCTCTCATACCCACCCCTTTCTGTCTCCCCTTTCCTCTTCTTGTCCTCAACCCCAGGCTCAGGTTTTCCTGCCACCTTCTGCTCTCCTCTGCCTTGTTCTGCCCCTTCCTCTTCGTTTCTGCTTTGGAATCCACCTCCCTTCTCACTCTGGCATTAAAAAGACCTCCATCCCCACTCCCCCTGCCCCTCGCCCATCTCACCATGAGTTTGTGAAGACAAACCAGATTCAAACCATAGCAAGAAATAAATGAAATGGTTCTTTTGGGGCCTAGAGAGATGGCTCAGGTTGCAAGGCCTTGTGGCTCAGGTTCGATTCCCCTGCACCCAGGTAAAGTCATTTGTGCATGGGTGTGAAGTCCCTTTGCTGTGGCAGGAGGCCCTGGCATGCCCGTGCTCACTCCCTTCTCTACCTCTTTGTCTCTCTGTCAAATAAATAGACAAAGAATAAAAAATAAATTTGAAAATGGCTGTTTTGGAAGGTAAGATGGGATTGTTGGTCCAATTTCCTACTTCAAGGAGTTATAAGCTCAGCTTCCGTCAAATGTCTCCCATTTGGATTCGAAGAGATGAGTAAGTTCTCTGAAAAATACAAGTCAATTTATTGGCATATTTAGATAGACAAGGTGGATCACAGTGGAAGTTTGGTGTATATGGTCCTTCTTCCTTCAGAGCAGAGGGTACTTGGATTTGGTCACATCTGGCTTTTGGACCTGATTCTCTCACTGATGAGACAGGACAGCAGCCAAGACACTGGGCTTTGGAGCTAAACAGATCTGGGTTAGAATCAGAGAAGACTTCGCTTGCATGGTCCCTTCCAAAGCCCTGGGAGGGGCCCTAGCAATGTGTTCAAATGATCATAGAATACACTGAAATATTTATTTATAAGTGTATATATAATTAATATACAAAACACATTTTCCCATAAGTATAGATTCAAACATATTTATGTATTTTATTATATTTATGTTTGTCCATGCATACACACGTACATATGACTGAGGTTGCCCCCCACCCAAAAGGAGAAGGAAGGCAGACATCTATCAAGCAGTTAAGTAATAAAAAGGTGCTATTTTTATGGATTCTGTGCTGACTAGTATGTGAATAAGTTTCTAAAAATATTATAATTTACCATTCTAAATAAACCTTCACTTTTGCTCTTAATTTTCTATTTCCAGCTTTGTATTTTTTTTTTTTCTTCCTGATGTTCCTGGGAACCCACATACATTCCTTGTTGGAATCCTCATGACACTCACTAACTCTGTGGTGGCCATGACTCACGCCATCTCTCTGGGTTCCAGTTTCATCTGTAGGATAGCAATAATCCGTTAATCATGTCTCTGCACTCTATATGTTATGTGGGTGCCAACCATCTGGACTCAGGTCCTCCGGCTTATGTGACCACTGACTAAGCTGTCCTTCTGGCCCCACCTTTGGATTCTTTAATGGAGTTTCTAAAAACTCATAGACCATGAAACTCAGACCTCTTTTCTCTACTCTTATAATTAGCACTGAGTACTATGGCAGGAGTAATTTTAGTTCCCTCAACGCCCCCTCCCACAAATTCATATGTTGAAACTTGATCACTGTGATGGTTAAATTTTGATGTCAACTTGACCTTTCAAGTAATCTTGGGTGGGTCTCTGAGGATGTTCACAGGAAGGCAGCCTCTCAGTAGGGGGCAGAATGTACAGAAGCTCAAAGGAGATAGAAGTAAACATCCTTTCCTGTGTGGGCAGTGCAGGAAGGAAATTCCAGAGACTCAGGAAGCCATTAAGTCTGGGATAGAATTACAAGATCCCACCCTAGGGCTATATAAAGGAGAAGAAATTCTCTTTGCCCCTCCTGCCTGTTTGCTGTTCTGTGTATGGTGTTGGTGATGGGTTTCTCTCTCTTCTTGGACCTGTGAAAGGGGAGCAGCCTCTTTTGGATTCTTGAACTTCCCCTGTATCTATAGCTACAAATAAATCCTTTTCCCCCCAAAACTGTGCCTGGTTTGAAGATTCATCCCAGTGGCGTGTGGCTGACTACGACAATCACCATTGCAAAGGAGGGCGGCTGGGAGAGGATTTGGTCATGAGGGTGGGATTACAGCCATTATGAGAGAAGAGAGGTACTAACCAGAGAGCTGCAGCGTGAGGACACAGTGGGAAGGCGCCCACCAGACAGCGTGGTGATTGATCTTGGACTTCTTGCCTCGACAACAGCGAGAAATACTTTTTAAAAAAGCAATTTTCACAGTAGTCAAAGTATGGAAAAACTAGATGTCTACTCATAAACAAATGATAAGGGACATATGGCATGTATAGGCGGTGGAGTACTATTTGCCTATTAATAGAGAATGAAATTCCATTACGTATAGATCAATGGATGGAACTGGAGGATGTTAAAGTTACATAAAATAAACCAGACACAAAAGAAAAACAAAAACAAAACAAAAAAAATTATTTATGTACAAGGAAGGGGGAGAACGGGTGTGCCAGGGCCTCTAACCACTGCAAATGAACTCCCAAATGAACTGTACATGTTCATACACCACTTTGTGCATCTGACTTTACATGGGTACTGGGAATTGAACCCGGGTCCTTAGGCTTTGCAGATAAGTACCTTAACTGCTAGGTCACCTCTCCAGCCCTCATGAAATGCATTTTTGTTGTTTATAAGCTACTCCATCGATGGCATTTTGTTATAGCAACCCAAACATATTAAGACATTGAATTACAGGTTAAAAGACTTAGATATAGTCTAAGTCTAAGATATAGTCTACAGGGATTGTCATGACTATTATTATCAACTAGCAATGAGAAGGAAAACAAAGGAATTCACGTCTTCCTTAAGCATGTGAGCCAAGACAGAATATGGGTGAAGGGAGAGGAGTGCAAAGCGTCTGCCAGCATTGAAGCGTTCCTTCCATTCCAACAGGGATTCTTGGCACCAGCCCCTTCCTTTTGTCCCACATATGAAATTCCTTCCTCCTGATCACTCTTCTACTTCAAGAGAGCTAGTTAATAACCCAAGGCCAAAGATAATCAATTAATAATGACACTTCCCTAAAATTTCATCCCCTCCAACACAAACATTTTAATCAAGAGAACAGCCTTCCACAGCCCCTAATTGATCCTGGCCTCCATCCACCCCCATTAATCACTCCAAGATGGCCCAAGGACTTATTTAATGTCACTGCCTAATCACTTTATTAAAGGCCATTGCTTCTGATTGTGAAGACATGTTTGTTTCCCTTCCCCACCCAAATTTCCCGGAATATGCCTCTGAGGATAGTCAGTCTCTCATCAAGGACAACTGGGGATCCCTGTTGTGCCCTGTGCCTTTGAATCCTCACAAAGGCCCCAGACACTTTGAAATTAGGTGCATTTCTGCAAAGGGGCTGGTCTGTCACAGAGGTCACCAGAAAACAGGGGCATTCCACTTCTGACACTTACTTCTTTTCCTCCTTTCCTTGGAGAGGCAGGAAATACGAAATGAGGCTCTTTGCAAACTAACATCTTGGGAGGTTTTTGCCTAAGCGACCTTCCCTGGAAGTGCCCCGTCCTGAGCCACAGGGAGGAGGCAGGAGCCAGCTACTATCCCAGCTTTCAGGACAAGAGTCTCCAATGTCTTCCATCATTTGTGTCACCCAGCCTGCCATCTGCAGTGCCTACATTTCAGTGTCACACAGAGTCCCCAACATCATGTTCCATCTCCCAAGTCAACTTGGCCTGACTCTGGCCAAGTCAGGCCCTGAAATTCAAGAGATTTTCCATTGTCACTAAGGTCCTTCCATGTCGCTCAGCCAGTCCCCCTTGAGCTCAACCATCCACTATTGAAGCCCACTCTGCTTTACTGAGCTTTGAGCATCAGACAGACGTAACACACCAAGGTAAGGTCTTTACATCCGAGGTGCTTGTTCATTGCTGTGTGCACCATGTCCTCACGGGAAACACTGATGTGCCAAAGCAAAAGGGTGTGCATGAAAGCCCACAGGTGAAGCTGGAGGAAAGATTTCAGAGCCAGGGGCTCCCAAGGCAGCCAAGGGGGGTTTCTCCATGAGGCATCCCTGAGTTGCGCCGAGGTTGGGGCTGCCGGGGAAAGGACCTTGTCTCACAGCTTGCCTGTGAGACGTGTAATGTGTGTGTGTGTGTGTGTGTGTGTGTGTGTGTGTGTGTGTGTGTGTGTGTGTGTGAATATGCAGGTGAGTGTGCGGTGTGTTTCATAATGTGATATTTAGGTGCCTTGGTGCACACATCCCAGGCAGTCTGCAAAGCAATGAGGCTTATTTAACATTCACTATGGGACAAATAAGAGAAAATTAAAAGAGCAGTTTTAGGAGGGAATAATTGTTTTCCATACACCATAATTACAACTGCTTGTAAATGCTGCTATCATAAAGGAATCTGCTGTTTAGTTCTCCTAATGAACACACGCTGAAGGAGAGGCCCGGCTTCTCCAGCCCAGGGAAGTTGGGCTTGCACTGACCCCTGGCGTCTGCCATGGGCAGAGGCTTCCAACCTCTGGCACCCAGCTGGCTGTGGGGAAGGGAATACTCCCCTGCCCTTGGCTGCCCTTGGCTGCCCTTGGCTTTACAAAGACCAGGAGACCTTTGGGCCAAGATGTAAACCTTAGAATCTCAGGCTTTCTAGGTCTCCTGAGGCTATTTGCTAATATTTGCCTACAGTTCCATTTCTCTCGTACTTTCTCCCTCAGCAAACGGTGCCTTTCAAACGCTGCCAGAAACCTGAAGGTCATTTGTGATTTTCTTTTTCTTCCTGCCATTTTTGTCCCCAAGCCAGCACCCCTCAGTCACACATGCCTGTTGATGGCTGTACCTCCTATTTCTCTCTCCACCGATCCCCTAATGGTAACCCAGGCACCGTCATCCATCCTGGCTGCCACAGGCCAGCCTCCTGGATGGCTTCCTTGCCTGAGACTAGCTGTCACTGGATCTTCTAGTTTCAGCTTACAAAATTTATTCCTCAACTAACCTTTGATGCGCCAGGAGGATTGCTGTTAATGGCTTCTAATAAGTCACCACATGAACTTGGCTGTATCACTTGGGCAATCTTCTATTAAAGGAGGTTTTGCAGCAAGAGTGCACACACACACACACACACACACACACACACTCACACAGATACAAACACGGGTGTGCCACAGCACACAGGTGAAAGTCATAGGTCACCTTTGGGTGCTAGTCCTTGCCTTCCACCTTGCTTAAGACAGGGTCTGTTTGTTATTCATCGCTGAGGTCACCAGAGTAGCTGCCTGTGAATGTCCAGGATTCTCCTGGTTCTGCCTCCCATATCATCATGGGAATGCTGGGTTTACAGCGTCTCACTACTGAGTCTTTATTTTTTATCATTATTTATTCTTTTTGGATCATTTTCATACAGGCACACACCATAATTTGATAACAATCCCTCCCACTGTCTTTACTTACCCTCCACTCCAGTGACTCCTCCCTTTCCCATGTAGCCCCTCTTCTACTTTGGGGTCTCATTCTTTTCCTTGCCTCCTCCATCATGTACGTCACCATATCGATGGACTCAATATTGTGCAGGTCTTATGGAGGCAGTGACCTCCCCTGAGTCATGAGTACCTCAGTTCCTTCATGTTCAGAGGATAGTGTCTCGAAATACTCCTCCCCACCCTCTGCCTCCTCCGATCTTTCTGCCCCTCTTCCATCGCCCCCCTGAGCCTTGGAGACTATGATGGAGCTGTCTTTCCTGAGTCTGTTGCTTTCAGCGCTTTGGTGAGTTCTGAGTCGCCCCAGGACCCACATCCACTTCCAAAAAGGAGCTTCTCTGGCAAATCGTGAAAACACCAATGTTCTTTCTGATGCTTCCTCAGCAATATTCTCTGAACCCCAAAACTGGCTTCTTAATGGGGGTTTTGGATCTGAACTCAGGTCCTCAAGCTTCACCTCAGCCCCATCTTTCCATTCACTCTTCATTCCTTCAACACCATGCCCTTCTCCTTTGTTTTGAGAGATCTCTTGTACCAAATAAATGACATGATCAAAGTGCAATTGATATATTTTTCATCAAAGACATAGTTAACTGATAATTCAGGTGTCTGGTCAGAGGAAGATAACCAATGTTAGCATAAAGAAGAAATATAATCCCAGCCAAAGGCAAAACAAAACTCAGATTTCTTTTTTTAGTTTTAGTTATGCTTTTAATTCACTTAGTGCATTAAAATGTACTATTTAAAGATCCAATCAACAAAGATCACCCCTTGGCATGCCATTTTTTTAAAGCCATATTATCGGAATCTTACTGGTCACATTGTAGTTACAAGATCTTAGATATCATGATGTATACAATCAAAACAAGACAGGCTGACTGAGACTTCACATAATATAAAATTATCAAAAGCTAGCAGTGGACAGGTGCATGCAGAGGGAAGAAGGTGGGGGCACCCATGAGACCCAGGGTCCAGGGAGCCACGTTGTTTCCCTCCATGAGCAGGCGCCCTTGGTTTCTCAGATCCCCCAACCATGGGCATACTGCACATAGTCTGATGTGGGGTGACTGTGGTCATTCTGTGGCATTGCCATGAATCTTCAGTGTACCACATGCAGGTAGCACGAAGCATTGGCATATTACACTTGGACCTTTAAGGTGTTTAACTCTGCACAAATGTCTGTCAAGACCGCATCTCCTGCTGTTTTCTTCACAGTTGACACGCACATGGGGGAGAATCCTGACAGCTGACTGTACCTCCCTTACAAGTGTGAGGACCTTTTTTTAATATAGCTATAATCCATAAACAAATCAAAAGGCAGAGGGAGTGCATTGGAACTTCAGTGCTCTAGTTTGACCATTGTGATGTTTACGCTGCACACCTGCTTGCTCCCGCACTCAAGCAGACACCAGACCAGAGACAATCTCAACCAGAAGAAATGCACTGTTCTCTGCACCTTGTGTAAGAAGCCAGATCCAAATCATTCCTCATTAGGTTCCAATTTCCTGCTGAGAAGTGGTGTGTGCTGAGAACCACCCAGTCAGCACACCAAGTGGGAGCTTGCAGCCCTGCTGAGGGTGGGCGTGGCACGCTGCTCCCAGGAGTCAGGACCAGGAGCAGGATCCTCAGAATACACTCCTGCACACCTTGACCCTTTTTTTTTTTCACAAAGCCAGAGGTATCTGGGAGCCTCGTTTGACAACCTGGGCTTAGAAAGACCCATTTTGAGAGTTTCTCTCACTGAATGGAAGCTCTTCTCTGAAAAGGCAGCAGGTTCTGTGAACCTTGGAAAGAATCGTGGGTATCCTAGTGCCTGGATGCTTCTGCTCCAATTATAAGTCTCGACTGGTGGAGAAAAGCATTAAAATAACTGGAAGCTCTGTTTGATTGGCAACTTAAGATGCAAAGTACTTTATTTTTAAACTTCTAAAATTTGTAAACAAGATAGCTCAGATTAAATAATAGTTTTGCAAAGCCAAATGTGCTCGTGTGGAGCTCAATTTTTCTGGCTGCAATACAAAAACAACTTGTCAATAACACCCCAGGTGGACACCTACTGTTCTGATGACCTGTGAGTAGATGAACTGATCAACCTCAGCTGGTAACGCCCCATTTTTCCTTGGTAAGGGTTTTAAAAACTTATAAGATATTGTTCTGCTCTTACATAGACAGCTTCATTCAGAATGTGTCCTGGGAGGAGTACACCATGTACAGGAAGCCATCTTCATCCTTCTCACTCTTGTACATCTCTGAGATTAGCGTGGAACACGCTCACCATGCTGTGCCCGCTCACCAGGAGGAAGAAGGCTTGGTTGGCATTGAACTATAGACATCTTCTGATGATCTTGATGAGCTCGCTCGTGTTGATGTGGTCAGGCAGGAGGAACTTGGTTTTGTCCAGCACAGGCAAAACCAAGTTCTCACCCTTGTATTGGTCTCTGATCACCAGGATCTTGGTGGGTACTGCTCTTGGAGAAGCCAGACATCTTCTGGTCTTTGTTGGAAGCTACAGCACTGCTTGAAGGTCTTCTCCGACGGCATGGGCAGGGGGGCGGGATTGGCCATGGCTGCTCTGGCTCCTTTCACAGTGATGTCCCTTGTGTCTCTCCCAAAACTCAGATATTTTATCTAGCCAGTACCACCTTATCAGAAGTAAATCTAGCATTTCTGTTAGCTATTTTGAAATATGAGACCAACAGATAGCCTCACATTGCACCTACCATAGATTCCCATGATATTCGGAAGTAAGGTCACAGCTGGCTGTGAGAGTCTAGGCTTTTCAAACACTAAGATCTTATAGTCCTCTTGGTATTCTTTAAAGTGAGCATAGCCTCTTTAATTTCACCTGGTCCATAAATAAATATCCCATCACCAATGCCAGCTCTAATTAATTAAAGTGGGGAGGAGTTCACCATGCCAATTGCAAATGGAGCATATATGTGTAAAGATCTCAGAACAAATTAATTTCACATAGATTTAATAATTGATTATTTAATGCATGGTAATTAAACATTTTGGGGAGGGTATAAAGTCTAATTAGCATTAATTTTTTACATTGCCAAGTCATATTACAATTTCCTCTTTTCCTTATTGGCCCATTAATTATCTGAACATTGTCATTTTCCCATGATGCTGTGCACCATTCATCTTCCTTTTCACCACCATCACCATCACCATGGCATGGTTATCGTGACTCTCAGGTCAAGGTCTGTGGTCTTAAAATAAAGTTAATTTATCTTTCCTCACAGTGCAAGTCTGGCTTGTGAAAGAGTTGGGATGTTTAATTCTGCTCAGTCAACATGTCTACTATCTATCTAGCTATCATTCTATCTATCTATCTATCTATCTATCTATCTATCTATCTATCATCTGACATCTATCTCTCCATCTTCATCTCTGTCTCCTCTCTTACCAAGTCAGTACGTAGTTTTCAATGGGATCGTAAAGAGAGTGGAGGAACAGTTATGATGTAAATTTCAAAACAACTTGGAAAATTTGAATATGGACTGCATGTAAGTTAAGACTTGCATATTCAATTTGTACATAAAGTTACATTTATGTAAGATAATTATATCTAGAGATCTAATGGACAGCAAAAAGATTATAGTTAAGAATGTTGTATTCAATATCGTATATTTGCTGAGAGTAATTTAAGGTGGTTTTGTCCACAAAAAAAGTATGTAAAAAAAATCACGGACATGTTCATTGGCTTGACTGTAGTGGGCCCTTCACGCTTCTAGGTACATCACATCATGGTGTGCACCTTAGATGTATGCAATTCTAAAAGAAAATCATTAAACAATCAAACCCATTGAATCCTTATGCAGTAACAGTACTATAGTTCTATGAGAGAAAGTCCTCATTCATAGAAGATGCATGCAGAAATGTTCATGAAATGATGTCATGTTTGAAATTGGCTTTCAAATAGTTTTGAAAAGAAGGAGAGGAAGAAAGGGTGAGAGTATGTACGTCTGTAGACATCACCCATGAAAAATAATGTAGTAAAATGTCAGCAACTGGTGAACTGGATAAAAGGTCTCTGGGTGGTCATTACTCTGGTTTCCAACATTTCTGCAGATTTGAAGAATTTCAAAATGCATGTTGAGATAAAGCATCTTTTTGAACCATTTATATACGGTTGTAGTTATTATTTCATACCTTTTCGCTCCTTAAGTCCCAATTACTCCGTGCTGTCATAATCTCTGGAGATACCTTTCTCCTGGCATTCAGTCAGGTTGGGCTAGGTTATGCTGCGATGACAATTTGAAAATCTCAGGAATTTACACCATCAAAGGCTTCCTCCCACTCATGCTCTGTGGCCATTTCAGATCAGGAGGAGATTAAAGCTATCTCTGTGCACATCTCAAGTACCCTCACTCTCAGCTCTCAAAAGCTATGCCTATGAAGTGGACTTTTTTCTTTTATTTTCAAAGGAAGCATTTTCTTTCCTCTTATTTAAAGATAACTGCTTCACATGAACTCTGGACCCCTATTCCTTCTGGGATTTGCTTCCACAATGCACATCTAGCTCTCCCATCTCTGTGCGTTGGCCTCATTCTCTCCACAGGTTATGGTTTCCTTGTATCAGAAAGTCCTGTAGTTCCCTTCCAATTTCCCACTCTTCCTTTTTCCTTGGCAACCCTTTTGCTGATGGCTCCATTGAATGACACCCAGCACTTGCTTCTTGCATGAGCTGGCATTTGAGTCACAATGATACCAAAATGTTTCCTTGCAAAAAGAATGGCCACTTTAGTTTTCCAGTCCATCATTCATAAGTTTCTTTGAGCATCCCTGGTGATGCTCCTCACGTTCTCTTGGACCTCGTTCTTGGAGTCCTCTTTTGGCCTTCTTGAATGCCTCATTTGTCTCAAGGTCCTCCAGGGGCCTTTCTTTACCCCTTCTTCCCCTGTCCCTGTACTTCCTCTGAGTGCCTGTTGAACTGCCTCCCCTGCAGCTCTCACAGTGACGTCTCCAGCCTTGGTCTGAGCCTCGCTCTTCATCTCATCATCCCAGCTGTTCTGAGGACATTCCCATTCGAGAGACTTGCCACCCTTCCCAACAGAACACTTTGTAACTTCCTCTTTGCAAATACTTAATTTCCCTCTCGGAGGCAACATTTTCTTCCTGATTCCCAGCCCCATGGTCTTGTTGAAATCTTTAGCTTTTCCTTCTTTGCCTTCCATATTTGCTCATAATATCAAGTTCTCTAATTTTTGTCCTTGTTTTGCACACAATCCTTAGCATAATTAATGCCAGAGAGTCCGACTAGCTACTTTTTGTTCTTAGTTCCCTCCAACTTGTCCTTCAAAAGTCCGCCCTTCTCAAGGTCATCTCTACCATGGACCAGCTGATGGAAGGATCACATCCACACTCCTCAGTTGACATCATAATTTCAGCAGATCTTGCTGTTCGGCCTCCTAGCTGAGCCCCTCCGTGTCGGGTTCATCCCAGCTCTTCTCTCTGCAATGTGCTAACACGCTCCTCGCATTTTTCTTTCATTATCTTTATTTCTCTTTCCTCTTCCCTCTTCATTCTTCTTATTCATTCTTCTTATTTGCCCCATCCCCCTCCCTTTTCTGCTTTTCCAAATCTTAGCCTTCCTTTAACACTTCATTCACTTCTCACCTCCTTCATAAAGGCATTTCTGCTCAGGCTTATGTGACCTTTCTCTTCTTTCCCCATGACCTCTTAGCTGCCAATAGCTTAGTGGCTAATCAATTAATAAATATGATTCTTTTCAACAACTCCTGAGCTCTTTGAAAATCCCTGTAGAAACAACTATGGTAATGGACACACGACTGTGATCAACAGACGTGTATGAGCTGGCTGATTTCTCTGACAGCTGATGGAACATAATGGCTATCATTATCAAGGAATTATACCTGCAAGTTGCTGAAAATATTTTTCTCCTCAATATCCTATGGAAAAACTTGTGCCCTGAAAGTGTAGCTGGTGATTTCAAAGTTCCAGGACAACCCATTTCCTATAGTAGCAACATCTAAATTATTGCACCACTACCTAAATCCCACACTATAGAAATATTTGCATTATTTAATGCCTTTCATACTTGCCTTTTCCATATTTTTCCAGCTTTGTCTTTATGATAACGAGTAAAAATGTGTTCACTTATGCTAACTCAATCCCTTGTGCAGTTCTTTTAGGGTTGCTCATATAATCAGGTTGGTATTATTGTTTTCCTACAAAAATGATATAGCTCAAAGAATTTCAACTGGCTCAATGGTACACAAACAAGACTCAAATCCAGTTTTTTAAACGTTGATTCAAAGCCCTTTGTCCTTTCTGTCACATTAAGTTCATTCTGATTAGATGCTCTTCCTCTTGGCTCACAGAATTTCGCTCTACCAGAGTGTTTATCATATGGCAGGGTAATCATTGAGGTATATCTGTCTACCTTATTGAACTGTGAGCTTACTGAGAGCAGATATCAGATCTTCTTTAATTTAATTTATATTTTCAATGACCAGCATAGGACATATTGGGTGAATGTCTGGATTGATAATATGAATGAATGAATGGGAAAGAACAGTGATTTGACCTATCCTCCTTGAGAAATGACACTTGGCACACACTATGGACTCACCATGGTCATTGCACATGGCTGTAAGAAAACTTGCAAAATCCCTTCTCTTAGCTCTCCCTTATCCACTGCTCTCTCTTAGAAACACACATCTCACTGAAACCTGTCGTCCACCATAGTGGTTACATTGCATGGAGACTTGGGTTTGTTCTCTTCTTATGCTAGTGATTGGCTAGCTGACCACCCCATGCCAGACTTTGGATGTAAAGAAAAGGTGAATCCCATCTCCATACAAATGATCTGTTTTCCCAGGTCTCTGGAAGAAAAAAATAGCATCTGTTTTCTCATCTCGAAATATTCCTTCAACCATTCCATTTTATAGGTGAGCAAACTGAGGCCAGGGGATACTAAAGTGCACACCAGCCTAGTTGGAGCAGGGATTGGAGGGGTATAGAGAGAGCTGTAGCTAATGTCTTGCCCACATATTAAACTGGAAAGAGATTTTTTTCTTTTCTTTCTTTTTTCTTTCTTTCTTTCTTTTTTTTAGCTAGATTCAAATCCTAGTTTTTTTGGACAAACTGTTTAATATTCCCCAAACTGGTTTCTTCTCTACACAATGAGGACTGTGATACCTCTCAGGGTAATTCAATTATTCATCCCTTTTAAAATTTGCATCCTGAAGACCTATATGCACCTGGCTCCAAGACTCGAAGAATTAAGCAATATTACCATGCTGATACCCAGTAAAAGTTCTCTCTCCTCCTCTTAGGACTTATAGCTTCGAGTGACCTTTCTCCAGGGATTGATTCCATCCTCCTTTCGTTGGTGATGAGTCATACCTGGGGTATTGTGAACTGACTTCATTCCCTGTATCCCTCTCAACTCCCCCTTCAGCCTAGAACTTTTCCCTTAGGGCTTTTGGGACTAGAATACCCTACTAACTCTGACAGATGATCTTGGAGGGGAGAGAAGTCTCTGACACTCCCGGCCCTAAGTGACAGCACAAGGTTATTCAAAATGATCCTGCTCCTACTAGAAAAAGGCGACTTGTCAACGGACGACAGGTTGCTTTCAGAATCAGCTCCTGGGAAGCTTGACGAGTGAACCACTTTACCCATTTTAGGACTACCCCGTGGCTCTCCTCAAAGGTGATGGAGATGCTAGGGTCATAGTGAGACAGACGCCTGGGAAAGAGGTCAACTGGGAGGTCAACAAGTGAGGATGACTCAGGTGCTGGACCCCCAACGTTCAATCCTCACAAGCACACCATTCTACCTCATCTGTGTTCTGAGAGCCTTCTCAGTTGTGACCCCGAGGATGACCCTCTCTTCCACCCTTCACACACAAGAGCATCCAGCCTGGCACCTCTCAACGCCCCGCTTCTCTTCCATGGAGGCTTCAGCCATGGTAACAAATGCAGGGAAATATAACAACATAATCCTCATCACACCACTCAGTCCCCAAAGGTCCTTATTCAGAATTCTCCATTTATCTGGTCATTAGATCTAATTAAATCCATCCAACTTAGAGCGCCGATGAGTGGCACCACTTTCTCTCACCAATTAAAATAGAGGAGATTAAAGAATGCCCCCGACACTTTGTCCTTGTGAGGGTAGTGGCAGGGGATGAACACAGAAGACTGTCCTTTATCTCTGAAGACAGTGTTGATGTCATGTGGGCTCCTGCCAGGAATATGTATCCTGCGTGCGGCTCTTCCAGCTGTGGTATGAATGTGCATTCAGTAGTCTGTTGTTTCTTACAGAAATATCTTCCTCTCTCCAAAGGAATCTCAGCTAGCTTAAACAAAGGGTGTCTGTGGTGAGAAATGGGAGGAGAAAATCTAAGGGACAGCAGGATAGGAAAAGAAAGGAGTTAACAAATACACATGCCCAAAGTGCTGATGCGCATACTTATTGTGATCAACACGAATCAGATTGGAGTTTCCCAGTAGTTAGGGCGATAAAGGAACTGCAGCAAATTACTGTGGCTGTCTTCATTCACAAGGGGGAAATCTCCTATCTCATTCTTATTTACTTATTTATGAGAGAGAGAGAGAGAGTCAGAGAGAGAGAGAGAGAGAGAGAATGGGCACGCCAGGACCTCTAGACGCTGCAAATGAACTCCAGATGCACGTGCCACTTTGTGAATCTGGCTTTTATATGGTTACTGGGGAATTAAACCTGGATCATTAGACTTTCCAGACAAGAGCCTTAATAACTGAGCTGTCTCTCCAGCACTTCTTTCTTATTCTAAAATGATTAAAAAATGTACTGGTTCTGAGCTCTAAAAGAAACTCCTCAAACTGCTTTGTTTTGGAGACTGGGTGATTGGCAACATTGTAAGCAATATTAATTAATATTAATTAGTTCATTTTCTTGCATTTGATAAGTTAGCTGTGGGTGTCTGGGGTTTGGGAAGAGGATGTCCATCTCTGAAGGATTGTTCCAGTCCACAGAGAGCTCAAACAGTGACCACAGCTTTACACAGCAGTACTTGGGCCAGCTCAGCTCACTGGATCAAGCTGGGGGGAGGGTAAGGCAGCTGAGTCCTGTACCACATCTGGTGTCTATAGGTGCTTTAGAAGAGGCACCGGCCCACCTGCCCTGCCCTGTCCACTGGCATCAGCCATGACCACTCTGCTTGGCATTTTGAAAAACACAGGCTCCAGCTCATCCCCCGGAGACCAACTGTGTAATTCTTATGGAACCAAACCTAATTTTCATCTCTCTTTGATTGACATCGTAGGGTCTTATTTTGGGAAGCTATGCATGGAGACGCTCTTCCAGACCTTCTTTAGTGGAATACACTGTTGTGAGATCGGAAGGCTGTGGAGTCCACAGGGAATAGAGGTAGAGGAAGGGGAGAGGTGACCTTGTCTCACTAACCTCAGAGAAGCCAGAAGGAGCCAGTGTTCCAGTCAACACAGATCCATAGAGCAGTGCATTTTCTCCAAGAATTCTTCCTGAGTGCATGATGACTTCTTCTCTAACCCTACCTCCTTACAAAAAAAGATCCCAAAAGAGAGGCTTTGGTTCAAGGTCAAGATTAAATCCTGAACATCCCACTCCGTCCTGAGCATTCACAGCCCTTCCACGGCTCTCTGCAGCCCCGGACTCACTCAAACAGCTACATCTTTAAGATATCCCTAGTCAGGAGCTCCCCTTTGCCCTTGGCTTAACAAAGGTCTTGTTCATCGATCCTTCTAAAGAGCTTTATTCCTTTCTGTGTTCTTAGCTCCAACACCCCCCTCCCATCTTTCTCTTGACGTGGCTCCAAATCCTAAGATCCAGGATTCCCCCCTGCATTTTAGGCTCTCCAACATCTCTGTGAAATCAGCAGGTATGAGTATGGGTCTGCTTGTGTGGGACATGGCACGCCCAGTTATATAATAGAACATCACCTTGGAATGTGTCTGAGCCAGGTTTAGAGATGAGCTCAGCATCAGAATCTGTGCACCCAGAATAGATGTGGGTGAGTGACATCTTGAATCCCATGAGGGTCTACATAAATCAAGGGTGGGGGAAGGAAAAACTTATTCCTTTTTCTTGATATCTCGAACTGGTTTCCACCTGGAGCTGAGGCTCACAGTATTGGTTCTGTGGTGTTCCAGCCTTGGGTTTCCACTAGACGACCTCAGCAGCTTTCCTAAGTCTTTGGCTTGAAGCCTCAGGTCATGTGACTTCATTGTGTGGGCTGATTCCTCATTAGATAATGCCCAGTTTCAGTCCCCACACTCTAGAGAAGCCTGTTACATGAAGTGCTACCTCAACTGTCCTGAAAAATGCCTCCTGTATGTGGATCAAACCCAGATTTCTCTCCTCACCACCAGCCCTTCCTGAGGCTAAGCCCTGCCAAGCCTCGGTGGGTTTTTGGTTCCAAGTCAGGGGCTTCTTTTGTGTAACTGCCACCAGTTCACTGTCACTGAAGACAGAGAAGAAGCCCGTGGAACGTGCCCTTGACTGGGACTTCACGAGTCTGCTCCTCCCAGCCAAAGACCTGACATCTTCCTGTGCCTGTCTCTGAGCAGCTACTCCTTACTGTGATTTCAGTGGAGAGGTGGGAAAGCCTTTATGGAAAGACCTGAGCCTGGAACAACTTCTTGTCAGCGGTCTAGAACCAAGTAGCAAGTAGTTTGTTACCAGAGAGAACAGTGGCTCTGGCAGGATGGAGGAAGGCCTGTGTTACTAATCTGGGGCCAGAGGCTTCTTTGTGTGTGAGGACTAGTGGGTGGTGGATGTGAAGGTGTAGCATGGGTCACCTCACATGGGAAGAGACTGCCCGAAGGTCAGCTCTGGCTCCCTCTCCCTCCTTTGCCCTTTCCGGGTCCCTTTTTCTTCCCCTGATCTTGATTCTTGATTCATCCCTGATCTCAAAGGCCCAGGGAGAAGCAGGTGCAGCTAGGTGCAGTAAGAGAGTCGTCCCCAAAGGGGGCGCTCTAAGATCAGGAAAAAAAGCCTTTGGGAACTTGAGTGCATCTGAGAGAATTGTGAGCGGGAACCTATGGCTGGACATTTAAAAAATGACTTTTATGAAATCTTTGCCTTGATATGCTATCAATTTTTCCAGATGCCTTTTCAATATCTGTCTACAGAACTCTATGAAATTATAGTAAGTCCTACAGCTGGGGGGATGACGATATGACAGACATCTGTGCCTTGGATGGAAGGAGCTGAGATGGGCATAAGTAGTAAGTCCACACTGCAGCACAGGATACCTAGACTTTCACCCCACTTCTCTGCACCCCCAAGCAGAGGGTACTTCCCAGCTGCTGGCTGTCAGAGCAGGCCTCCTAAATCCGGGGCCTTTAAGATGAGATGAGGAGACGACTAGGGCCTGAAGGGCTCTGTTTAAGTCCTTCTGGATGGGACAGAGCAGAAGGCATTTAGACAAATCTCAACGGGCAGCACTGTTTTTGTGTTAGAACTCAAGCTAATCGGACTGAGACTGCTGGGAGGGGGCTCCCTGCTCCTCAAAGGGTTGTGACTCATCTTCTGGAGTCCACAGGGCACCCAGAGCACAGCCAGGGGTCCTTGGGAGGAGAGCATAAGACAGGTGATTGCACCTGCCCTGCCATCCCCTCACCCCATATGGGAAGGAGTGAGTGAAGGAAGCAACGCCTGGGAGCACGGGATAGAAACACAAAGCCTCCTTCTCTGTCTATGGGAGGATGTGAGGCTTTGAGAAAGCAGAGCACCCTGGGGAGACAGCTTAGGAGACACTGATGGGGCTGGACCAGCGCTGTGATCATCTCTGACCCCACAGCGCACACCAGCAGCCTGGAGAAGGAGCTCCAGGAGAGGAGGGTCCCAGCTTGTGTTCCAACAACCTGTGGGCTGCTACTCAACAGCGCTCGTCATCCTGTCCCTTTTGTCCACCTGCCAAGCCCGTTTGCACCCAGCTCTGGAGCCGGAGGCCGGCAGGCTCCCATCTGTGGCTGATAAAGGCCTTGCTAGAAGCGCAGGGAGCTAAGAGGCTTTTCTTTGCTGTTGTGGAGAGAAGACCTCTGGCTTGGGCTCTGCTCTCCGAGGGCACCTGAGATGCTGTCAATTACAAACCTGTCCTTCAAACCTCAGGGCTGGGTGCTGTCTTCCATGGCGGTGCGTGCACCTGCACCCAGAGACTCCCAGTCGGCCTGTTTCTTCCCTTACCCACCCAATCCTCACCATAAGGTGTGTGTTGATGTGTCATCACACTAGGGGACAACTGTGCCCTATGGAGGTGCTCCTACCTAAAGGGAATAGTCTCTCCCTCTACCATGTTAGTCTGTGAGTACCTCTGACAACTTAATCCACCAGAGGTTCCCGTACTTGTTTGATGACAGCTTCCTTTGTTTCTGAGTGTTTTTTTTAATGGCACCCAGAGCCAAAATATGTTAACAGCTCCATTTTTGACAATAGCTCTGGGAGCTGGGAAGATGGCTCAGTGGTTAAAAGTACTTGCTTGCAAAGCCTATGGGCCCTGGTTCAATTCCCAAGCCACCCATGTAAGCCAGATGCAAAAAGAGGTACAAGCACCTGATGCTCTTTGCAGCCACAAAAAGTCCTGAGTGTGGGGGTAAGCACCCCACACACGATAAAAGAGAATCTCTGACCAGAAAGCTTTATAAGTATTTTTATCCTAACAAGTTAACAAGCATTCAAAAAATGTAAACTGATAGATAACATATTTTTATTTATTTTATACAAAATATTTTATTTATTTGTAAGTAGAGAGAGACAGAGAGAAGAGAGATAGAGAGAATGGGTGCACCAGGGCCTCTGGCTACTGCAAATGAACTCCAGATGCACGTGCCACCTTGTGCATCTGGCCTAATGTGGGTACTGGGGAATCAAACCCTGGTTGTTAGGCTTTGCAGGCAAGTGCCTTAACCACCATGCAATCTCTTCAGCCCTTTATTTCTTTTTCAATTATCCCAATTCCTTACTGATGTAACGTGTGCACCTGCTGGACACTGCCCTCCATGCTCTTTGTTTCATTGATTTTTCACGTGGTACTTCCTTTTTGTCACACAACCACAGAAACCCCATCTTCCAAAAGATACCTGGGTCACACCTGTAATTCCAGCACATAGGAGGCTGAGGCAGGAAGCGTGCTGTGAGTACAAAGTTAGCCTGGATTACATAGCTAATTCCATCTCAGTCTGGGTGACAGAGTGAGATGCTGTGTCAACAATCATGAGTTAATTGGGAGGTCATCACAAGTTCTCATTTTGAGACAGCAAAAGACTATCTTAAGCTAGTAATTTGCTTAGTGTCGGAAAGATATTTCCTCCAAAAATTAATTTATTTTATGTCTTCAAGTTGATGAAAGTGAGTGAACTAGGAGCTGGGTTTGGGACAAAGAAAGCGAAAATGAAATTTCTGAAATGAAGCCATGTTTTAACATCCTTAGATTATCCTTCCATAGGGAGGCTTTTCTAGGCAGAATTGTGAGACTGGGGTCTTTCCTGGGACCATTAAAGACAGATTGCACTGAATGGAATGGGACACACTATGGACTGGAGGGCTGGGTCCTTAGGATCATGCCTGATACCCTCCAGTCACTTCTCTTCCAACTATTTCCAGATCATTCTTTGTGCTGTTCTTCCTTCCTTAGCAAATGTGTCTGTGCTTCCACTGAAGGGGAAAGAGAAAGAAAAATAAAGAGAGAGAGAGAGAGAGAGAGAGAGAGAGAGAGAGAGAGAGAGAGAGAGAGCCAGAAGTGAGACCTCCATTGTCTCACACCCAATGTCTAGCACCTCTAATATGGGTTTAACAAAAGGACGCCTGTCATTGGCTTGTGACGAGATTGACATTATCTCCAGGAGATTGCGTCATTCTGGATAGGCAGTTCTGCAAATGGGTGAGTTCAAGATGGGCATGAGCTCTGCTTCTACCTGGTATGTGGTCCAAAGGAGAAGATAAATATCAACAGGTATCTGGCTAAGCACTGAATGAGTTATTTTTCATATGCATGTTTCAAAGAACTGTAAGTATGTAACAGAAATGTAAGTTAGGTGTCTCCCAATTTGTCCCAGAGTAAGTAACATTTACATTAGATCTCAAAAGATGAGTAAGAGCAAGGCAAGGTCAACTCACAGAGCGGAGGAGGTTCGGAAGAATGTCCTACGACGAGTCCTGTAACAAAGACCCCACACTCTCACTACTGTCAAGGACGAGAGTAAGAGAATTAGGCTGGCCAAAGTCATGCAGGTCTTGGTAGTTCTTGTTAAGGAGTTTTCAGTTTTTCTAAGGATGCTGGGAAGCCATTGAAGGCTTTGAGAAGAGGAATTGCATGATTTTCTTCTTATAAAAGATCACCCTGGCTGCCAGTTGAAGAATGGACTCCTGTGGACCAGATAAAAAGCCAGAAGACCAGTTAGGATCCTATTTGTAAATCAGGTGGTGACAGCAGAGAAGAGAGAGGATCTGAGGCAATTAAGATAGAATGGTTAGGATGGATGGATTGCAGAAGCAGAGAAATCAGGCAAGTACCCAGAAGTCTGCCAGAGCACTGGGTGGAAGAAGTAGGGGTGATGATAGGCCCTGAGGGAAGGGAGAGTGTCCGAAAAGATGACGACACAGGGCCCATGGAGTTGGCTAAGTTGGTAAGCACACTTATTGCACAAACATGGAGACCTGAGTTTGATCCCCAGCCAGGTGTGATCATGCATCCCTGGAACTCCAGTCCTGAGGGAGTGGAGACAGGAGAATCACTCACTGGTCAGCCAGACTGACCTCAAAACAACAGCTGGAGATTCGGTGAGAAACTCTGTCTCAGCAAAATAAAGTGAAAGAGGGACAGAGGAGCTCACCTCATACTCTATTCTGTCCTCACAGACAAGCGCATGAGCCATGAGCATGCGTGCACCACACACACACACACACACACACACACACACACACACACACACACACACACACACACACTAGATACAAGGTAATGTAAAGGAACTCTCTGAGAATATTTGTTCTGCAAAACTAACCTGGATGTCTATGCCTCTCTTCTGAAATAGCCAGATCACTGTCTGAGGCCTTCACTGGATTTTCTACAATGGCCAGAGCTTGAGGATGGGGAGGATGAGCTCCATGTGGCAAAGATTGCCCTGTGGTATTAGGCTTCTTTCTGGACTCAAGCACTGGCTTAGAGTAGTTAAAAATCAAGTTCATCACGACATTGTCCACAAACAGGTGGACCAGACTCTCTGGCATTAGCTTTCTCGCTCTCTGTACAGCCATCCTTCTTTCTCATGTTGAAGAGAAAAAAAGTTTTTGGTATTAATTAAGTTACATGGCAATTTCCTCCCCCTAATTAAAGTGGAACCTTTTCACAGGACACTTTGAAGTGTCGCTCTGTGGATGTAAGAAACGTCTCATCCTCCGCCAGAGCTCTACAGCGTCTCTTCCCATTGTTCACTTCAGTCAGAATAAAACTCTTTCTAATAATGAAGAGAAGAGCGTTTAACTCTGTCCAGCAATTGACAGTCAAGTCACCCAGGCTTGGGGTGCGGGGAGGCTGCTGGGGCGGCCATGGGCAGTGCGGGGCTTGGACAGCCGCTCAGATGCCTGTGGAAGGGGTCAGTGTGTGAGGGAATAGCAGGACACACGTGTTGGGAGATGGGGGGCAGCAGACACCCTGCTCTTGAGATGACTCCTGAGCTGATAGCTTCAGTGGAAGGTGCAGTGGGCTGCTTTCCTTCCCCTCAACTTCCTTTCTAACTTCACAGGACAGTTCCTGGCCTTTGTTTGGGCTCAGAAGACAATTAAATGAGAAGATGAGAGAGGAAGAGAAAACGCAGTAAGGGGAGCAGAGAGGGAGAGATTGAAGGCAGCAGGGAAGACACTGGTTTGGCTGGAGAAACACTTGAGTTTTCTAAGCCCACTGGCTTCTCTGATTTATTTTTTTCCTCCCTCCATCTTTTTCTTTCTAACCTCTTTAAATGCTCTTAAGGTGGGAAAAATACAGAGAGAGAATCTTGTCCACTTCCTGACCCCCAAGCCAATTTCTTACAAAAACACTCAAGGGACAAAGTGGAGGCCGCTGGTTTTCATCTGTGGATCTCACTGTGAGTGTTTCCCTATAGGAAGCCATAGCCGGACAAACAGATATCACAGAGCAACCTGCAACAGCCCGAGTGCACCCACCTCCTCCCCACCATGACGCCACCAGTCTGAAGTGTCAGACACTTTAACTGGAATATTGCAATGGCTCTAGCTACCTCAAAATGTCTTCTCCCAAAGCTCCAGACAAGGCAACTGGAAGAAATCCCCAGAAAGAGAGAGAAATGTAGGGAGGGAGGGGGTAGAGATGGAGGGAGGAAAAGATGGAGTTGTTTTTAAAGCTATCTCCTTTGCTGTCAGTCTTGGGCTGGCTGGCTAGGGCAGGAGCAGGTCTCCACCAGAGGCTCTGGCTTCCTGGCTGGCTGGAAGTCATGAGAAGTAGAGTTCTGCCAGTGGGAAATGAATGAATTAATGAAATTGGATTGGGCACAGGGACAAGAAAGGTGGGAAGTTGTAGAAGAAGAGTTGGGAAGATGCCTTGAAGCCAAACTCAGTACATAACCCCATGGTGGTCTTACAGAAGGAAGGAAGGTAAAGAGGAAGTTAACCCCTGAGCCTGAGTTTCCTACCTGGGAGGGATCTCTGTTAACAGGTTATTCTAGAAGGTGTCTGCCCTGTGAATGCAAGAGAACACACAGCTCCAGGAGCACCAGGAAGGCACACCTGATTCTGACTTGGGAGATCTGATAAAAGCCTCATGAAGATTTTGCTCCAGCTGCCTGGATTACATGAGGGTGGAGGGGCGGTGGGGTGGAGGCAGGCACAAAAGAATATTCCAGGCAGAGGGATGATGGATAAAGGATGCTGAGGAGGGGTGGCGCCTGGCACGCCTGAGTGTTTGGGCATCATGACTGGGAAGGTTTTGCTACAGCACAGTGAGCTCGAAGAAGAGGTGGCAGGATGGGGAGGTGGGGACTTTTCCCCCTGGCAGACTGTGGATTTTTCTCTTCTGTGTTAAGGGGAGCCAAGGAAGACATACGAGGTATGGAGTAATGGGATTAGAACTATATTTTAGAGGAACAATTCTGTTTCTTTTTGACACATAACTCCCTAATCCTTCATCCCTGCTACATGGCTTGCTATCAGAGAAGCAAGGAGGAACATTTAAGCATAATTCATCACATGGCTTAGGACAAACCCTGCACCATGGCACCTCTCTTTCTCTCCTTCCCGCTGAAGTTTGGCCTCTGCTTGTCAGTAGCTGCTCAGAATACTCTCAGCAAAGCTCCCAGAGAACAAAGCATAGGGCATTGAATTGTAATTCCCAAGGACTCTTGACCAATCACCATCCTGGTCCCTGGCTAGAGGTTATTAGAATGTACACATGTCGAGGGGTTGGCAGGGAAAGGATGCTGAAAGCCAGGGAAGGGCAGAGGGTTAATCGGGGAAGGATTTTGGAACGAGGTGGCCTCGTGATCATGTCTCATGGCCAGTGGGGAGATGATTTATTTGGCAGGAAATAAGAGGCGGAGGCAGTCTAGGAGAACGAATGACCAAGGAAGATGACAGCAGGCTAGAATCAAAGGGGGAAGGGTGGAATGCGGTGGGTAGGAGGAACAGGTGGGTGAAAGTGTACAGAACTTGAAGGCTGGGGGGCTTGAGAGATTGTTAAGTGGTTAAGGTGTTTTCTTGCAAAGCCTGATGACCTGGATTTGATTCCCCAGTACCAATGTAGAGCCAGATGCACTCATTTCAATTTTGTTTGCAGTGTCTAGAGGCCCTGGCACACCCATTCTCTCTCTCCCTCTCCCTGCAAATAAATAAAAATATTTTTAAAATATTTCTTTATTTGCAAGAAGAGAGAACTAGAGAGGAGAGAGAGACAGATGGACAGACAAACAGACAGAATGGGCATGTCAGGGCCTCCAGCTTCTGCTAATGAACTCCAGATGCTTTCACCACTTTGCTCATCTGGTTTTATGTAGGTACTGGAGAATTGCACCTGAGTAGTTAGGCTCCATAGGCAAGCACCTTAACTACTGAGCCATTTCTCTAGCCCCAAAATCTTTTTTTTTTTTTTTAACTTGAAGGCTGACCTGAGGCGATGACTCAATGGGTGAAATGCTAAGCAAAGAGGAGGCACTGATTTCAGATCCCAGAGCCCACATAAAGCTGGATGTGGTCGTGTAGCCTGGTGTATGCCACAGTGAACAACAAACCCTGTCTCAAACAAGGTGGAAAGTAAGGACCAACACCATAGGTTCTTCTGGCCTCTTCACATACGGTGTGGCATGCTTGCCCCTCCCTAAGATTTACAACAAGAAGTAACTTAGAGGCTGCACATCCCAGAGGGTAGAAGACTGGAGGATGGTTTGGGGTTTCATCCATCCATTTCCTGGAGCTCTCACTCCACCTGCAGTGCAGGCAGGCTCCACTGAGTCTTCTTCCTGGGGGCACTGCCACATAGCACAGGCAAGAAGAGACCTCCCATTCATAGATATGGGGCATCCATTGCTCCCTCTGAAATTGGCAAGGACAGAAATGGTGCTCCATCCAGTTTAGTGGCTCCACCAAACTGAATGGTAGCGATTAGATTCACACCTCTTCTACAAGGTGCTAGACCCATGTGAAAACCTCCATGCTTTATATGTTGACAATGAACCTGTGCTGGCCAGCTGGGACTTAGGACTGAATTTTAGATGTGTTCTGAGTAGCTGAAAATTTTCCTCTATGACATGACCTTCTCTGATGAAGGCATAGATTCCACTTGATGACCAGCTAGGTAAAGGTGTTAGCTTAATATAGAACTAAGTTGTACTTCTCTATTTAAAAACCAAAACTACCTAATGTTCAAACCGTCACTGTAAAGACACCAGGGTGGATTATATTGTCCCCATTTTACAGACTATGGAATGGAAGTTTAGAGAGGTTAAGTAATGTCCTCCAAATCCCATTGTAGATGAAAGGCAATCTTTTCCTCTAAGGTTAAATTGGGTATTTTTTTCTTCTACAGAAACGGTTCGCTCCATCAGAACAAAGTAGGGTTCATGACTACCAGGCTCAACACATGATTCCTATTGCAGGGCTTCCTAAGGTTGGGTCTTTAGTGCTGATGAAAGCCAGATTCCAACGGCCAGCCGTGGGAGACACCGGCAGGCGTTCCAGCCAATCCAGAGACCTAGAAAGAAAACCCAAGCATTCTTAACCTTTAAAAAGATCTTAGCCTGTGGACAGATAAATTAACTCCAGGGCTCTGGGGAGATTAAACCTTATTTTATGGTTTGCTTGTTAAAAACGCATAACTCCAAATCTCACCAGAGATTGCAATTAAGATAGCACGAGGCTAAAGCTATATGAGAAGTATTATTTACTCTGGGCTCCCTGCAAGGTCCAAAACGACAATGGGCTTTTCCATTTCATAACCTGCAGTTGATCTGCAGCCACCTGCCTTTGTACCTAAATGTTTTACGACACATGCTTCCCTCTCCCAGCATAGCTGCAGCCAAAGTAACCATAAAAATCCAAAGTTAAAACAAAGTTTCTGGAGTATTCATGTTCAAGAGACCAAGAACGGTTTTAACCATCTCTTCCAGTACTGTCACCACTGGAAGGACCCTTTTTCTGTGTTCCCCTTTGAATGTCCTAAATAGCTCCCTGATTTCTAGAGAAGTCCAAGGAAGAGCCACACCATCCCAAACAGACTGATCTCACACACATGTGCCCAGGAGAGACTGGTGACACACTTTCTCAGCCGTCGCCTGCAGGGCTCTCTTCCCTAACAGGCTGTAAAAGTTAGTTACTTTGTTTAATCCGAAATTATAACCAGGCTTCCTCTGAAGTTATTGCTTTTCAAGTTGGTGATTTGTTTTTAAAAATCATTATATATTTTTCAACAATTGTATGCACAAAAATAATATTATAGTATATAATAATATAGTATTTTGATCATATTTACCTCTATTTCCCTCTCTTACCCTCCACCCACTCCTGTTAAACCTCCTCATCTTAATTAGTCCCTCTCATACTTCCAAGTTGTGTGTGTGTGTGTGTCCCACTGAATTTAATTAGTGTTGCTGGGTTGAGCATGGATTGATGGTTATTTATTGGAGCATATACAATTTACCAGGGCCTACACCACTAAAGAAAATGTCTCTTCCCCTCCCCCCATTAACCATTAACTATTATTAGTTTCTCAGTGAGGGGTAGGGGTCTCAAGAGCCTCTCCACCATCCACAACTCAGTGTTAACAGGCCCAGCCTTGTGCAGATCCTATGCAGCTTCTGTGAGTTCATGAGTAAAAAACTGGCCACATCATGTATGGAAGACAGCATTCCACAGCATTCCTCCCCATCCTCCGGCTCTTACATTCTTTCTATCCTCTCTTTCACAATGTTCCCTGAGTTTTGGTGAGAATGATGTAGATGACTCATTTAGGCCTGAGCACTTAACAGTCACTTATTCTTAGCATTTTAAATGGTTCATTTTTTTCCTGTTCTGCATATGTAGAAGGAATAAATAAGAGACCATCTCTGAGAGATTTCATCCTATGTTCTGTATATTGTGGGCATCTTTACCCAAATTTATTACTTCTATCTTAATACTCACCTGGATCATTTTTGTTTGTCTGTTCATTTGTTTTGAGACAGAACAAACTCATGGTGATTTTCTTGTCTTAGCCACCCAAGTACTAGGGTTATAGGAATGGGGTACCATGCCCAATGTCACTGGGGACATTTGATTAATATTCAGATTTAAGACTCCATTCAAGAGACACTTAACCAGGTGATTCTTATAATGACATACATTGAGTGAAGTGGAAAGAACACAGAACTGGGACACAGCACTAGGTTTGGCACTGATCTTTGCTCCCTAGTAGCTGTTTGATCTTGATAATTACAGTGTCTTAGTGATTTTTTTAATTTCTCCTTACAAAAGAACTAGATACTATAATGACATATGTCAGGCATATTCTGATGGCTTTGGGGGAATAAGTCCCACAAAGGTCACACAGTTAGTCACAGGTCTGGGCCAAGATTCCTCCTGAGCTTGGCTGGACTCATAGACCTAGACAACTAACCTCTATGGGGTGTGTGATGGTTAAGTTTTGTTTTCAACTTGACCAGTTTAGTCATTTATAGGAAGGTGGCCTCCTCAGTAGGGGGCAGGATATAAGGAGGCTCAGGAGAGCTAGAAACAAACATCCCTTCCTGGGAGGGTAGGAAGGAAATTCCAGAGACTCATAAGTAAGTCAACAAGTCTGGCATAGGGTTGCAAGACCTAAGGCTATATAAAGAGGAAGGAAATCTCTCTCCTCCCAACACTTGTGTGTGTGTGTGTGTGTGTGTGTGTGTGTGTGTGTGTGTGTGTGCTGGTCATGGCTTCTCTCTTTCTCTGCTTGGACCTATGAAAGAGGGCCAGCCTCTTTTGCCATTACGGAACTTCTGAATCTGTAACTTCAATAAATCCCTTACTCCCATAACTGTGCCTGGTTTGGAGGTTCATCCCATGGGGTGTGACTGACTATGACAGACAGGGTGGTACCTCTCTAGGTTGTTATTTTTGTGCTTCCATCCAACAAGAATCACTTATAGCCAGAGAAAGGACTTCAGATGCTATGTGAGAAGTAGTCCTTCCATTCCAACTTGCTTCTTCTCTGTTCCAAGTTTATCCTCAGCTCCTGAATTACACAAAGCCTCTGGACCAACCTTGAATTTTCCACCTCTTCTTCTCTGGTGATTATCTGGGGCTGATTTGGCCAAACTTCTAAGTCTGTTGCCTAGCAAGCCCTGGCACATCTGGAGCCCTGCTGTTGTCTGAATTGCACAGCTGTCCACAGCAACGATGCAGTCATCAGAAAGCTGCTGCCCAATGGAATCCAGAGAGCAATCTTTATATGGATCTGCTTTTTATACCTTTGTGTGGATTCCGCTTCTCCCTCACAAAGACAACGGAGCGAGTTAGCAGAGTTCATACTGAGATGTGAGTGGCTTTATAGCCAGCGTGAGGAGGATTTCCACAGAAAAACCTCTTCTTTCCTGGTGACAGACCTGAATTTTTGCTAAGGGTGGAAAAAAAGCTCTCTCTTCGCAAGCATTTGTGTGGACCCAAGTGCTTTGAAATGGAGAAAAGCCAGAAGATTCCTCTGAGGCAAAGAGACACCGCCAAATAGTGCAGGCCCCAAATTTAGGTTTTGCAGACCCTCACAGTAAAAAGTTTCCAAAGGCTTAAGGAGGCAGAGCCCATGTGAAGGTTTTCTTTTATTTCGTGCAACAGGGTGGAGGATATTGTTTTGGGGGTGGGGAAGATTGAAACCTGTGGTGAAAGTAAATGAAAAACCCAAATCTCTGCTGGAGGTGTAGATAAAAAGCAGAAAATAAAAAAAGAAAGCAAAACTGACCAGTCTTATTTAGCTCCCCTAGGAGAGAAGTGCTGGGGAAAGAAGAACGTGATAACCACGGGTCCTGTTATCTTGTAGGCTATTAATCAGGCCCCTCCGAAACTGACACGCTTGCAGACAAAGGCCATTGATGTTCAAAATGGTGACACAGGCACTCCGGGGACCCACGGTGGCCTCTGCATTCAAAAAGACCAAGGAAAAAGTACTGCATGTTGAACCTCAGAATGGCAAAACTGGATGTGACTTCAGAAGTCTTCTTGTCCAACCCCTTCATTTTGCAGTTGAGGAAACTGAGGCCCAGAGGTCATGAGGCTGGTGGATGCAGAACTGAGAAAAAGACCCTTTAACTCTTTAGGGTCTCACAACTTTCCTATTGGGCCATGCTGACAAGGAAGCTATTGTTATAATTATTTGAACATGGGAACCTGTGAGTAATAGTACAGTTACTTTTATTTCCCGTATTGTTTGACTGAGGGGAGCTCACAATGGCTTTGTGAGATACTAATTACAAAAGCGTCTCTCTCATCCCTCTCCTCTGTGTTAAGTGCGTCTGTAGTTACACCTGCTCCCAGCGTGCAGTTCTCTTTATGTGAAGACCATAGTTGAGTGGGTGCCCTGGGAGGAGGCGTCTTCCCTTCTTGGCTGGGCACTGTCAGTGACCTCATTATGAATTTTTACCTCCCAGTTTAGAAACTTGGACACACGGAACTCTTCACATTAGTTGTCACTATTGTCATTCACACTTGTGTCAATAATCCTGAGCTCTGACAACTTCCTTTATTTTTAGACCTAAATCCCATCTTATAATATAAATATCACACTCTAGGCAGGGCATCATAAAGCAATTATTGCACTTCCCAGGCGACGTAAATTTCTTGGTCTCCACTCTTCATGAGAGTGGAAGACGCGAGATGTGCTCTAATCACTGGGAGATGCTGGGGCAGAAGATGATTACACCATTAGATGGTGCTGGGAAAAGAAGACACCTGTTCCCCTGGCAGACCGCCAAGCCCTGCCCTCTAGACAGAACAGCAAAGGTGAGGCTGGTTGTCAGCACAGGGAAGGGTGAGTACTGAGCACACAGTCCTGGGGCCCTAAGCAAGGAGATCCCCGTCAAGCCAAGGAGAACAGGGCAGGTCTCCAGCATTTGTCCCTTGCTCTGCGATTTCTAAGTGTCTTTCACTTGTTGTTGGTGTATAGATCATCGCAATATCATTTTGGATTTTCATCTAGAAGTGAGAATATTGAATGAGGTCTTCTGTAATGCATTCTCAAGTCTCCCATCACACAGATGAGAAAAGTGAGGAATGGAGCGATTAGGTTACTGGCAGATCTGGTATTAAAAAAATTGTCTTCATTGTTGAGTTAGTCTTTCTAAATTTCTGTCACCACCAAGTTACCTACTTGCTGTAGGTTTTCCCCACTCCCTAGAAAATTAGATTAGGTAAAAATGAGGTTGTGAGTTTCGTTCATTGATTAATCTCGATAAAAAGCCAGCGATTCACAAAGCACTGTGTCAGGTTCAGGATTAGGAGCAATAACTCATCTGCTTTACCAGGGAGCACTAAGAGGAAATTTTCCTTTTCTTTCTTTCTTTTCTTTTTTTATTTCTTGAGTCAGGGTCTCATGTATCATAGGCTGACCTCAAACTTACTATGTAGTAGAAGATGACCTTGAACTCCTGATATTCCTGCCTCCACTTCTCAAGTGTTGGGATTATAGACATGTACTACCATACCCAGCTCAAAGGAGAATTTTTTAATGTAATTTTTTATGATTATGGAGATCATGGGTTTTATATAAGCAATGAAGAAACATTTCAGGGCTGGAGAGATGGCTCAGCAGTTAATGCACTTCCAAGCCTAAGGACCCGGGTTCTATTCCCCAGTACCCACATAAAGCCAGATGCACAGGTGGCATATGTGTCTGGAGTTTGCTTGCAGTGGCTAGAGGCCCTAGCATAGCCATTCTCTCTCTCTCTCTCTCTCTCTCTCTCTCTCTCTCTCTCTCTCTCTCTCTCCCTCTCTCTCTCTCTTTCTCTCTCTCTCTCTCATAAACAAATAAATAAAATATTTAAAAACTCAGAGAAGGGTTTAGAAAGCCATGCTCAAGTCATAGCCTCTAAACTGCCTTCCCAAGAGAGTCCTAATGCTCTGTTCTTTATGCCCTGCTCCTCTTCCCCCACAACTCTACAGGGCCTGTTTCAGGAAAGGCACATGCCTATAACCCCAGTACAAGAGCCCTTCATGCACACACACAGCCTCCCAGACTCCCCTGACTGCTACTGTCCACCCACATCTCCCTTGGCACCTGTCAGGTCCTTGACATAAAACTCCCCTTCTGCCTCACCAGTCCTGGTTGGCTAAGACTGCACAGTGCAGGCTGTGCATGTTGCCCCAGAGCCACAAACACCCCAAAACATCCCCCTGCCCTGGGCTAATGTCTTGGTGCCCCAGCCCCTTCTCCCTGCACACTCAGCAATCACTCCAAACTCTGTGTCACACTTTCCCGGAGCTCCCTCTGACAAGTTTATCAAGTTGAGAGATGATACTGTCAGCGGCCATATAAAAAAGAAAAGGGAAAAGGAAGGGGAGGGAGCTGGGGAGCCTCCTACGGTGTTGCAAGGACGCATTCACACACTCCCAAGGTCACTCGGGCAGGCTGGGAGAGACATCCTCATTCTTCACCATCACTTGATTCTTAAGTGAGCCTCCCCCATGGGTGCCAAGTACAGTTCTTGGTATGGGGGCGTCATGCTTGTTTCCATAGGAGATGGCTCAGGAAGGCAATGGCTGGGCTGAGCACGGCAGCAAAGTCACAGTGTTGAGATCCAATAAACTTTAAAATATTCCCATCTGAGGTGGATCTGAACAATAGATCCTACGGTTTTTACTGAAAATATGGGTGTCCTGCTGAAATATTAATCTGGAATAGGAAGGCATGGGCAGTGGGCAGGAAGGATGGGACTGTACAAGTTCTTTGACCAAATCAGTTTAGGGAGACACAGCTACTATTTTGTTTAATACACACACACACACACACACACACACACACACACACACGCACGCGCGCGTGAGCACACACACACACACACACACACGCACGCGCGCGTGAGCACACACACACACACCTACCATCATTTATTATCTATCTATCTATCTATCTATCTATCTATCTATCTATCTATCTATCTATCATCTATCTATTTATCTATCATCTATCTATCTTATATCTTAATTCTATTACTCATAGTTATTCCAAAAATCAGTCAGGTTGGTGGCACATGGCCGCAATCCCAGTACTCAGGAGACTGAGGTAGGAGGATCATGAGTTCAAGGCCAGTCTAGATGGTGCAGTCAAGATAGTCTCAGGAAAACACATGAATACAATTAAATTAAAATTCCAAAAGTCACCTAAATAGAAGGAATAGGTGACATGGCCTGGCCCCTGGCTGGTGCCTCTCCCTGGCTCTGCCCTTAACCTGTGAGCACTCATTATTATTGTTGTTGTTCTTGTTCATTATTCTTCAGTAATTGCCTGGCACCTCTTTTCACTGGAACTTGGCTCCCTCCCACTCTGTACTACCTGTACCATCAGCAGCTTTTCTGTCACCCCCTAGAGGTTCTGCAACCACAGGTCAGGCAATGAGGCCATAGGACATTCAGAGCGAGGGTCCAGGGGCTCAGATAATAATCGTGGACTGGAGGTGGGAGATGAGATGAGGGGAGGCAGACGTGCAGGATGATATTGAGCAATTTATCTAGCACTCATGTCTGACAGAGCGCCATCAATCCCCTGCCTCCCCCGCCCATGGGAGCATCACTAACATCTGTGGAGCCTTTGCACGGAACTGGCAAGGCACAGCTTATTGCTCATAGTTAGTGGATGGGTAGAGGTAAGACTTGCCCTATAGGCTGACAGGCAGGGCCACCATCACAGGGCAAAGTGGAAGCCAGTGATTCAGGTAGGCTGGACTGCTGAGGCATTGCACTCAGAGAGCAGCGGAGGAAGTGAATGTTATCTTTGGAAAGAAGGCTCCCACGAAGAAAATTCTGTCCATTTTCCTAGCAAGTAGGACAACCACCTCCCTCCAGCCCCCATCCAGTTGGAAGCACTAGTTTCCTTTTGAAAATCCCTGAGTCTGCATACCGTCATGCATCACACAATGACGCTTTGGGCAAGGATGGACAACATACCTGATGGCAGTCCTATAATAGCCAGTTCTGCACCTGGACATTAAAATCCATAAGTGTGTGGCTTTTTGCTACTCTATCACAATGAATGAGAACATCTTTTGCCCACTCCTTTGAGTTATCAACTTCCGGGGGAGGGTCAAGGGCCTTCTTTTCTATACTGCCGGTTCCTTGTACAGTGTTTAACAAGTAGTTAGTGTTCAAAATATACCGGACATGCAAAGTGAAGCCTTTAGCCATTGCCAGTAATGTCTTCTCTAAGCTAAATCAATGAATCCATCAGTCAATGGGTCAATGAGCAAAATATTAACCTGATGGGAGGAATAAGTTCAAAAGAGCTATTGTACCCCATAGAGACTATAATTAATAACAATATATTGCAAACTTAAAGATTGCTAATATTTTTGATTTTAAATATTTGAAAAAAGTATGTGGGGTAGCATGTGTTAATTAGTAGGAATTAGCCATTCCACAAAATATATGCATATATTAAAACTTTATGTTGCATACCACAAATACATGAAATTTGAAGTGTTCAGAGTAAGTGGCTGTTGAGAACTCAGTGATCATCTCTATCATGCTCTGCAAGGTCCAGGGACCATCATGGAAGAGGGGCAGAAAGAATGCAAGCTAGAGGGTGGGGGATACTCTGGGATTCTCCTCTGAACATGAAATGATTGCTTCATTCATGACCTCATGGCAGCTCTCATCACCTCCACAAGACCTGCACAATGTTGAACCCATTGACATTCTGACATAGTTGATAGAAAGGGGTTAAGAGACATCAAAACAGAAGATCTACTTGGAAAGGGTAGGGGGTCAGTGAAATGGGACAGGGAAGGATACAAAGAATATAACGGGAAATGATGATCAAATGACAGTATGTGCATGTATTTACATTCTCAATAAAAGTAAAACACATGTATAAAATATTGACATGAACCATAAGAAATCATTAGTATTCAACCACTTTAGAGTTACTAAAATGGTAGCTTCCCATGATTCACAAAAATGGTAATTTCCTATGGTTCAACACAGTCTGACATAGGCCCCACCCCCAAGGAGGAAAGGAATAAAAGGAAACCAGCATACACGGAGCATCGACTATGGACTAGGTACTCTGTAAATATCATCTTTAATCCCCATTGAATTCCTATTCTGAAGAAAAGAGCGAACATAAGAGAAGAAAATATTCTAGTGCTAAGGTGGATGGTCTGGTGAGGAGGGTGAGAGAAGAGAACTGTGGGCTGAGGAAGGCTTCTTGGAATCAGATATCTTCTTCCTTCTCCTTTCCCTGTGGATTTCATTCTGTTTATCTCCATTGTAGCATCCTGGGTATTTGCTGGTCTGTTTTCATCCTGCATTCTGGGCAGGTCCCCAAGGGGAGGAGGGTCACAGCCTTACTCTTTGTATCCTCTGCCCAAAATAATGCCTTCCTCACACACCACTGTGCACAAATGTTGCTGATGAAAGTATTTAGAGAAAACCATGTAAGAATTCCAAGAAGAATTCAAAGTACTTGTTGTGTAAGCCTGAGTACCTGGGTGTGCATCCCCAAACACATATAAAAGCTGAAGTCTATGGCAGGCATCTGTAATCCCAGCATGCCTAGGGTGAGAAAGAAATAGAGATAGGAGAATCTCCTAGAAGGCTTGTGGTCCAGTCAGCCTGGTAAGCATATCAGTGAATGAGAGACCCTGCCTCAAACAAAGTGAAAGGTAAAAACCAACACCCAAGGTGGTCCTCTGACCTCCACACCCATGCCATGGCTCTCACGTTCATGTGTGTGTATGTGACACCATACATCAAAAAAGGAACTCAAAGATTCCTCACAGTGAGATGGCCATAAACTCTGTAGCCTCTTTACCAGAGGGCCTGTACATTTACTGACTCAGGATGAGAGGACCAGAGGTACTGAACCAAGGAAGAAGGAGGTCAAGATCCAAGAAGGACTACAATTGCAAGAAGACGTCAGCAATGCATCCCTTTGCCATTTCCTGTTTTTCCCCTGGCCAGCATAGTTCTTATACATAACCCTGACACCATTCGAGATCACACAGTCCCACCACCTCCCCATAGAGGGAACCATAAGTGCCCTTGGGAAGATTCATAATGCACTCATAATAACAGCCACCATTCATTATTCTGAGATAGATATTAACACCCTTTTGTAGATGAAAAAGTCATATTCCTCACCAGAGTGATAAACTAAAATTCCAAGTGTCTCTGATTCTCAAATCCATTCTCTTAATCACTAAGCCTTAGCAGTTCAAAATTCAGTTTTTGGTCTCAGTTTCCTAGCAGCATCTGGAAGTGAGCATGACTGTGCCAAGTCTCTAGTGGCCCAGACAATATCAGAGACAGAGGTACACATAGGAATCTCCTTAGTTTTGCTACTGTGCTCTGCAACCTTTGGGACAAATTAGGCAGATATCTGAGCATGTTGGCCCTTCACCAAGCCCACTCCTGTGCCAGGTCTCAGAACCTTCATTCATCATCCTCTATGAGGTATTAACTCATTGGGGTTGATTTACAAGCAAGAGCCTTTGCCAACAGAGCCCTAAGTCTTAGTGTTTGTCCCCTCCCTATCCCCAAAGAGCCCCTACTGGCATCTCCAGCACTAACTCGCTATAGATTTCAGCACATGCCCTCCTGACCCCCAATATCTTCTTAAGGGGTATACCTCTAGGGAAAGGCAGAGCTTTTGCAGGAGGGAATGGAGGAGGCACAGAAACAGAGAACAAACCCTGCTTTGCTAAGAGCTCTATCCCACACTTTGAATGACAGTGAAGACACATCTTGTCAAATTACTGCTTCAGTCAAACACAGCTAACCCTCCCCAACATTGACAACAGAATGACTTCACTTTTCAAAAGGGTGAAGGAAGGGGAGGATTAAGCCTCGGGCTATTAACAGGGTTCCCATTTCACTGAGTGAATTCAGAGTTATATTTATTCTATAATAATCCACCAAATAATTTGCTGTTTGTGGCTGTGAGAGAGAAAGGTCCGCCATCTGTGTATGCTCAATCTATTCTTCTAGCTGAGAAGTGACCCATGGGGGAAGTTACCCTAAGAAAATCAGGCCACCCAACAACTCTGGAAAGCCAGTAGAATTTTCCAGAAGGGTTAGTTATGGTGTTCCAGCCAGCTGTCTTCTGACTCTGCAGCGCTTTCCCAGCTCTCTGCCCTCACTGATAGTCATCACCCAGGTGGAATAGCAAGTTGCACTCTCTGAAGATATGGGTGCTGATATGACAATGGAGAGGTTAAGTCAAGGTCAAGCTCTGAGGAGGGTAAGCACATTTATCATCAAAGGTAGTGTCGTAGCCAGCCACGCCGCTGGGATGAATCTCTAAACCAGGCATGATTTGGGGAGGAAAGTATTTATTGAAGTAACAGACCCAGGGGAAGTTAAGGAAAAAGGCTGGCCCCCTTTCACAGATCCAAGCAGAGACAGAGACAGAAGCCCACCACCAGCACCTCAAGCAAGCACACTCCAAACTAACAAAACAAGAGGAACTCCAGGCTTGAGCTCAGACTGCTTTTTGCATATGTATAGCTAGAATTCCAGACCCACCCCAGAAACACCTTAGGGCTGAACCCTAGGATCTGGCCAAGGTGACACACCTCCTCCAGCAAGAACTGACTGGAGACAATTTACAATTATAATAAACTTTTGAATCTATTGGGGGACATTATTTAAACTACCACAGGTAGTATGAATGAAAGAATAAAGTTGCATGGAAGTGGGGCTTAGACAAAGATCTAAACATAACCAAGCTGGAGAAAGAATGGTGAGGAGAAATCAATGTTGAATTCCACCGCCTAGGAAGAAGAGGAAGAAAGGCAAGGATTATGACATTGCTCAGCAGTTCCACATGCAGATAGCATTGGGATACAATGGCCTTTATGAAGCCTTTGGTAGAACTGAAGAGCCTCCCTCCTTCCCCCAGGAATGTCCTGGAGGCACTGGCAAAGCAGCTTGGCCTTCACATGGAAGTTTTTCTCCTAATGCTCAGCAGTGACCCATCTGCTTGGTCTTTACATTTGACCTCCTACAGACTCTATGTCTAGATGTTCTTGAATTGGCATTTTAGCAGCCTGGACTCTAAACCCCTATTTATTCCCGACTTTAGGAGATTTGACCTGGTAACTGTAATTTCTGATTTTTTTTTTTGAATTTGGTTTTCCAGCTGACCTGGAATTCACTATGGAGTCTCAGGGGTGGTCTTCCTACCTCTGCCTCCATAGTGCTGGGATTAAAGGCATGTGCCACCTTGTCCAGGTGTAATTTCTGAGTTTTTGACTGTATGTGTCTTTTAATAACTTTCTACTCTTGGCAATAAGCCAGGACTTCCAGCTCCAGCTCATTCTAGCAAAGCTTCCCTTACTCCTGCTCAGGCCCAAAATTGTCATTACCCTTCACAGGGACAGTGGAAGCCATGCCATATAAGCCATCCCTAAGTGATATTCCCTGTGTCCCCCACAGACTAGTGTTTTTATATTTTATTTATTTAAGAGAGAGAGAGGGAGGGAGAGAGGGACAAAGAGAGAGAGAGAGAGAGAGAGAGAGAGAGAGAGAGAGAGAGAGAGAGATGCAGATAGATGGGCACACCAAGGTCACTAGCAACTGCAAATGAACTCCAAATGTATGCGCCACCATGTGCATCAGGCTTTAGATGGTTACTGGGGATCAGACTCAGATCCTTAGGCTAGCCTGAAGTGTCTTAACCACTGAGCAATCTCTCCAGCCCTAGATTCAGGTGTTTTATTAAGCTTGTAACTTTAGTCTCTAGTCATCTGGCTGGAGGAGGTGTTACTGGGGATGGATCCTGGGGTCTAGCCCTAAGGTGTGCTGGGGGAGGATCTGATTTTCCAGCTCATATGCAGAGAAGTTTGAGCTGGGGCTGGGTCCTAGCTGTTTTGCTTCTGGTTTTGCTTGCTGCTTTTGGTGTTTGTTGGCTGGTGATGGTTTTTCTCCCTGTATACATAGATGCAGCTTCTTCTGCTACTGATGGAACTTCCCCCTGGATCTGTAAGCTTTAAATAAACCCCTTCCTCCTATAAACTGTATCTGGTTTGGATGTTCATTCAGCAATGTGGAACTGACTACAAAATCCCCTCTGTACAAAGCCAAGTTCACTAAGAAGTATCTTCTAGTCACAGACATAGAGTTTGGAAGAGATGTCAAAACTATTGAATTTGATGGCTCTCCCATTCGGTGTGCAAATTCAGTTAAATTAATTATTTCAAACTGATACTTATCATTAATTCATTCTGCTCAACATGTTTTGTGTGTCATCTCATTTGCTCCTGATAGCAGATCAGTGATGCAGATGCCGTTGAACTCAGTTGATGGTGTAGGAAACAGAGCCCGGGTTCTCCATCACGACCCCACACTGCACCTCTCAGCATGGATCTTCATGTTGTTGCTTGGATGTCAGCCATAATGAGGACTACATGGCCTCTGGGACATTCTGGCATTGAGAAAGCACCTCGTTATTCTGAACTGACTACCTTCTCCTTATCATTTTTACCCATTGCACTGCTTTTACACCTTAGTGAGCTATCACAGGCGTCAACTTCCCCAGTACATGACAGCTCTCTAAATACCATCTCCCACATGCTTCTCTTGAAATTTGCAAAATATTCCCAGATCCAACTTTTCCTCATATGGCTGCTTTCGACAATTCCCGATTGCTCCAATTTGCCTTCCATTATAGTGTCTTCAGTGGGGCCACCATAATTGTACTGTAAATACAAAGTAAATATTCTGTTCTATTTTCAGGGTTACTACCTCTTCTTTTTCTTTTTCATGCTAAATTTCACAGGCTAATCAAAAGACTTACAAGACAAGGTCTTTGCCCACAAGTGAAAAATTGCTTGTTTTCTTGGCTGATAAACAATAAAGCAGTGTATTCTACATACTAACTATTGTATAGAACTGACTACAGATATGACAGAAAATCTAGTTAGAAGGAGCAGAGTTATCAGTAGCCATCGTGGAAGGCTTTGGGAAGGTTCCTGGCTTAACCTTGGGCTTCAGCAGTGGGACCCCCTGGGAACATCAGAACAGAGGGGTCTGCTTGGCAAACTTCAGGGATGAATCGTAGGTGTGTGCTGAAAGCACAGAGCAGAAGGGTTCGGTGCAGAGAGAACTGGTCCATGAGGAATGGGAAGAGTGAAGGAGGGATGCGGGTGGAGGCCGGGGCATCTTGAATATATAGATGAAGGATTTATGCATGCGATCACAGAATCGGTGAGAAAAGGAGGTTATTTTAAGGGCATTTCCCTCATCCCAGCCTTTTACACATCTCACCTTCACAGGCCCAGTATTTTTCTGCAGGGCACGATGCTAATTTCTACCACCATTCCAATTTACCCCCAGCTGGCTTTTCTGATTTTCTGTCTCTATCATTTCAATCAGAGCCAGTCCCTTTTTCTTCACCTTTGCCCAAATTCGACTACCTGATAAGTGCAGGGATTCTGGACTATACTCTGACATACCTGCCTTCCTCCTGCCTCAGTTGCTTCCTGTGATCCCTGCACCCAGCTAAGTCAGCACTTCCCGGTCCATCTTCCCCATCATCTCTCCATGACATGCAGGATGAGGCTCCCACATCCTCATTTCCCTTTACTCCCCATGAACCCTTTGCTCAGCAGGACCCAAACCCCTCAACTTGCTTGGGTTACGCTATGCTCTCTTGCTCTCTCTATAAGGAACAACCATCTCCCTTGCTTATCTTGCAACAATATCCTTCAAGACTTAGCTGAGTGTAGCCTCTTGGGACATTTTCTTAGTTGGCCCAAGCTGCATTAAGTGACCTTTTACTTCTATATCATCTCATGTCATTTCATGAGTGTTCAGGGTGGATTGTGATGGCTTGATCCAGGTGTCCCCCACAAACAAATGTGTTCTGAATGCTCAATCCCCAGCTGATGGCAGTTTGGGTATTGGAACCTTGTTGGAGGTGTGTTGTTGGGGTGGGCCTATGGGGTTTATAGCCAGCTTTCCCTTGCCAGTGTTTGGCACACTCTCCTATTGCTGTTGTCCACCTGATGTTGGCCAGGAGGTGATGTCCACCCTCTGCTCCTGCCATCATTTTCTCTGTCATCATGGAGCCTCCCCTCAAGTCCATAAGCCAAAATAGACCCTTTCCTCCCATCTGCTGATTATGGTCATGTTCTTTGTCGCAGCGATGAGAAAGGTTGACTAAAACTGATGTGGATACACATCTATGCGCTTTTCACATTGAGCAAAAGGAAACAGAAACCAAGTAGGCTATCTTACCTTTATTGGAAATCCACCAGAAACTCATAGAATCCAAACTGGAGAATCAGGCTGAGAAAATAAGTAGGACTCAAATGAAAAATAGAAATTTGGCTTCAGGGAATACATGCAATCTCTTCTGTGTGAAGTCACTTGACCTCTAAATGTTCCCATCACTGCAGAGGGAAGTCCTACTCATTGAGGAACTTTAAATTACGAGTCTCTGTATTCTATTTTTTTACAAGTCCCATGCCTTCTTAATTGGCACAATTAAAGTCTTCCTTGAGGTTGGAAGGATGGATGAATTAACCCCAATAATTCTCAAAGAGTTACTTCTTCTCTGCTGTGAACTCTGAAAATCCAGGAAAGCAAAGAGGAGTGCACAGTAACCATTCCCCTGGCTCACAGAAAGTGAGAGAAAGCACAACAGTGCTGCCAGAGTATAAGACAGGATGAGGCTTAATAAACAATTTCCAGCGTTTTGTGGTTGATAACAATTGCTCACTTAAGTGCCCCCAAGCTTTAATTTAGTAAGTCTGTAATCAGTGGCAATTTTTGCCTGGAGGTAGTGAAAGGCTGAGTGTCAGATAAAAATAGCAAGTTCCCATGTGTTACCCATCTTGACAGCTGGAGGAATGAGGAGAAAGGCTTCCAGGCTTGTAAGTGAGAAGCAGAAGACTGGTCTAGATCTTCAGAGATGGCTTTCCTCTGGTTTCCCAATCAGCTATCCAAAACTCCACTCAAAGCCAGCTCTATTCAGGATTATGAGGTTTACGTTTTCCAAAAGAATGCCAACATGGGAGGTGCTTCCTTTAGGTTTTCATGTGTAATTCTTAGTTCATCTTAGCTCAGTGGCCTGGACTCTATGTCTCCTAGATTCAGTTTCCAACTTTGAGTGAACTGATCTGTCTCTTGCCATCTCTGCAGCCCTGGTTATCTATCCATCTTAGCTTTGATGTGCCCATGACACAAGCAACATCTTGAAGGGACTCCATCCTTCCAGGAAACAAGTTCATGTTCACTGTTAGTTGGCATTCAGTCTAGCCCCTGAGTAAAACCCTTCCTTTTTCAGTTAGGACAGTGCCCTGGTACCCTGGCATGTAAGTTATTTTATCTCTGGCTACCATGTGTCCTTGTCTGTCTCTCATTAAACTTAAGATATCATAGTGACAGCCCCAGAATATACTCAACCAGCCGATCATCAAGCCCAGGCTGCTGTTCATTCACTGATGGGTCTTCAAGAGGAGTCACTGCCATACACACACACACACACACACAGAGAGAGAGAGAGAGAGAGAGAGAGAGAGACAGAGACAGAGACAGAGACAGACAGAGAGAGACAGAGAGAGACAGACAGAGAGAGATTCAGCTGGTACTGATCTGTATTAAACAAGGATCTGAGAATTAGAGTTGCAGCAAGGGGTAAAATGTGAGAAAGGAAAGGTTAAGAGGGCAGAGACCTTGCCCTTGACATTTTTAAGCTACAATTGTTATATTAATTTTTTCTTATTAAGTGGGAAAAACAAGCCAGACTCTCTATTTTGCTTAAGGTCCTTTCGGTCATGCAGCAGACAAAGGTTTTAACTGACACAGATACATCTTCTCTCTCTCTCTCTCTCTCTCTCTCTCTCTCTCTCTCTCTCTGTTTGAGTGTGTGCTTGGATGGGAGAATGTTGGGATTAAACCCAAGGTCATGCATGTACCAGGCAAATGTTCTACCATTGACTCACTCTCTCAGTCCATCATACCTCTTTAGTGTCATAAGTCTGTAATGCAGATGAAACTGTTAGAGCTTGCCTGGCTCATATAAGTGGAGACATGCAGAGGATTTAAGCCCAGGACCTAGCGAATCTCAAATCCCATGTTGGGAGATGAGTGGATAAAGTACTTGCCATGCATGAGTGAGAACCTGAGTACAGATCCTCAGACCCATGTAAAGCCAGATGCTATAGCACTATTGTCTGTAATCCCAGTGTGCTGGGGCTAAGAAGGGAGGCGGAGACAGGAGAGTCTCCTAGCTCACATGCCAACTCACTTGGTGAACACATAGGTGAATGCAGAAATGAATAGGAGGTAGAGGTCCTCAAAGCAAGATGGAAGGTGAGGACAGACATCCTAATTTGTCCTTTGACCTCCATACATGTGTTATGGCACATATGTGTCCACACATGTGAATATGCACAGACACACATACAATCATGTACACGCACAAAAGCAAAAAATATAATAAAATAAATAAAAAAAAGAAGGAAAAGCGAGGCCATTGCTATATCTTCTCTCCACTGACAGCTTCGAGGTAAGCAGAGGAGGAAGTCACTTACATGGCATGATTTGGATGACACTTCCTCCTAAAATAGCTCTCTCAGGCTTCTTTGCACTGACTTGAATTCTTCCACCAGCCAAGGGATCATGGTGTTACAGAAGACAGAACACAGGGCTTGGATCCAGGAGATCCACATCTTTGATTCCTGGCTCTGTCCCCTTTCTCTTCATGACCTTGAGCAGATCATCAAGGTTTCGGGTCGTAGTTTAGTATGGAAAACAAATGAGCAATTAATTGTTATATTTATAGGAAGAAAGATAAGTAAGTTACCCAAATAATAGAGAGGATAATATTTGAAAACATAGTGATGTTGATTACCCTGATTTGATCAGTATATAATTATTATACTGTGGCCCATGAATAAATCCAAATATTACACGTCAATTAAAAATAACACAGCATGATTTTAAAAGTCCTAAAGCTATGTTCATATATTAATTTTTATTGCTCTCCATTTATTCAGTTCTTAAAAACTTTTTACCTTCCAGAACCAAGTATTAATTTCAAATACTCAAGGGAGGGGTGAAGTTTTATGTATAAATGCTAACACCTTGCAGCTTAGAAGTTGAAAATAAGTACTGGAGAAGGGTCTAAACTGATAGTCCTAGAAAAAGTTAGAAGCTATTGAGGTAAAGAAGTGGTTAACCCTTTATTTGAGATAAAAATAAAATCTTTTGTGACCTCTTTCTCTATCCAATATCAAACATAGTAACAGCAAACCAGAGACATAGTAAATTCCTCACTTCCACGTACCTTCTTTTGATTTATTTTTTCAGCTAATGGCCCATCAGAACCTCATTTGTGCCAGGCTTTCTGCTGCTCTCTGGGGATGTCATGATTGCCTGTATTCATGCTCTCACCAAGCAAACAATCTATAGACAGAAACACACATGTAACAAGTCAATTCTGATCTGGTGTCATAAGTGAGCAACATGACATGTGACACAAGGCAAATAAGAAAGCAGACAACTCAGAGAAGCCAGGTCAGGGAAGGCTCTGTAACTGTTAGGAATAGAGCAGATAAGGGTGGGAAAGGGGGTACAGAGCGATCCAGGCCAACTGAATAGCCTGGGGAAAGTATGAGAGGGGATCAGACTACGATTAGTTCAAAAAATGAAAGCCAACCAATGCAGACTAAGCACAGGGTGTGGAGAGAAAGTTGGAGAGGTGAACAGAATCTATTAACAGGCTCAGTGTCACGTGAAGACCTTTAGGCAGGAAGCTATGGGTCACAGAAAGGTTTTATGTAGGAGACTGGCATTCACTACTGCATGACTCACAGTGTATTAACATAACTCTTGATTTGACTGATGTCCCTGCCCACCCACTAGGCTGCGAGCTCCAGGAGAGCTGGAGGTTGTCCTATTAATCACTGTATCCCAAGTGCCTAGTATATAGTAGGCACTATATTAGTGTCAATGGAAATGAACAAAACTTATTGTCCCTTCTTCTTTACCTTCTACAATGGCTCATGGAATAAACCGGCATGAAATGCGGAAGGTGAATTAAGAGTTCAGTGGAAGTCAGGAGGTGGCTAGTATCACACCTCTCTCCTTTCTCCCAGTGAGCCTCCAGAAAAGAACAGCAGTCTCAGACTTCTCAAGAAGGTACTGGAATAAAGGTCAGCCGGAGACTTCCTGCTGCTTCTCAAGGTGCTTAGCTATTTCCCAGAAGGCATCATTGTTACTCTCGCCTGTACTTAAGGCAAGTAGAATTCACCAGCCTGAACCTCTCTTCCTCCATGTTTGAAGTCCTTCTCAACAAGTCTATCCTAAGCAGACATGCCCTAGGAGCTACTATGAGAGTTTGTTCTGGAGTCTATTTAGGTCTATTTGCCATATAAAGCTTTGTGCATACTATGAGCCTTTCATATTTCTTTCTAGCTACTTGAGTAGTTAGGTTCTGAGGACGTTGTTATGCTGAATGCTCATATGATAATGCAGATGATTAAAGGTTTTATATTAAAGCAATCAAATTTCATGTCAAGTTCTGAGACTTTTAGAACCAGACAGGCCACTTAAGGTAAGTACCTCTAGGTCATATGTTAGGTCTACTCCTACGTCTCTGAAAAAACAATTATTTCATTGTTGGTATAGGGCTCAGAAATCATGATTAAAGTGAGCATCAATCAAAGCTAAAGAAAAATCAGCCATTAGATGGATGTTGTGTCAAGAGCTACCTCTTTAAGTCTTGCTTCTATTTATACTACCCTTATTGAGTTTATTCTAAAAGAATATTCATCTGATGTGCTTTCTTCTTTTAATAAAAAAATACTACTTCATTAGAAATCCACGAAGTGATATGTGAATATTGTGTATTTATTTTTGAGAGCCTTAATGATAAGTGGCAATGTATAAACCTTAAAGTGACCATCACTATTAGGAGACAATTTCCTGAGTTGCAACCATTGTCCCCAGGAAATCTGACCAACATTTAATGACCTTGCCTTGACAACTTTCATCTCTTTATGTCCCTTGCTTTTTTTGTCCCTGTCTGCTTGCCATAGTTTACTCCCTACCTCTCTTACTTGGCCCTCCAGTCTGTCTCTGTCTCTGGGTATGTTTCTTTGTGTTGCTCTGTCCTTTTCTGACATTTTGTTCCATCCCTTGATCTTCCTGCCTTTCCTTTATCCATCTCTCTCTATCTATCCCTTCCATGCCTGTCCCCACCTCCTGGCCACCCCTCCCTCGAAGGCAGAAAGCCATGAAAGCCTCTCCACATGCCTTCTTCATGTTGGCGCATTACTAACACCGACTCCTTGCCGCTCTCACTAGAAATAGCTATTGCCTTTTGTTGCCAAATCAGAATCTTCTCAGCAGTGAAAATGTGGCTTATGAAAGCAAGTGACTTGTAATTAAATAAATGGGTAATTTTAGTGTCTTTATTTTTATTTTTCTTCCCAGAGATTTTCTTCGTCACAGGAAGGAAGAGATAGCAGCATTTTAATTCCTATTGATGATGAAGAGAAACTGCTAGTCTATATTTAGGTTTTATTTGGGTATTTGTGGTAATTAATAAGACGAGAAGGCAACATCTGTCCTAGAAACGGAGAAGATGAGAAGGGATGGAGGGAAAAATGGCTGGAACATTTAAGACTGCTGGGAAAAGACAAGGTTGGCAAAAATCCTGGCTGAGTAATAATGTGAAGATTAGTTAAGGAAATAAGGTTTTCATCAAACATACCTGAGAATAAAGTGGTCCCAAGGAGACAGGCTCACAGGTAAGCGAGATAGTGATCAAGTATGACCAATATAAATTGAGGGACACCTTCAAGGGTGATGGAGACAAGGAGAACACAGATAGCTGGAGTCAGGAGGAAGCCGTGTCCCACAGTGGCTCTCCCCCTGGGTGAGTGTGGGGTTGGCCAGGGTATGTGCCCTGCTTCTGGTGGTCCCCAAACGAAACAGAACAGGCTCACATAGGCTGCACCTGAACAAACAGCAACACGGAAGCATGAGGCCAGAGCTGAGTTCCAGAGCTGTGGTCTGTGTGGAAGGAGCTGAAGGGTTGGCCCAGCATTCAAAGATTTCTCCACAAGCAAGACTGACAGTTTCCTTGTCTTTCTCCCTCACTCCCTGCTTCTCTCCTTCTCTCCTTTCCTCGCTTTCTGCTTCTTTTCTTCCTTTCTTTCCATTCCTTCCTTCCTTTTCTCCCTCCTCTCCCCCACACTTCCTGATCTATAGCTTTTGAATATATCTAATATTCATCTAATACAATTGCCAGTCTTCATAGATCTGGGGTTATTCCACTAGTTCATCTGACAGAAGCCACGATTACCTCACTGCTGTATGGAACAAACACCATTTTTACAAAAAACAAACAAAAAACCAACACCCCCCCCCAAAAAAAAAAACTAAGAAAAGACCTTTCCGATTGTAAGCCTTTTGCATAAATGCATGTTTTTCCCTGGGAATAAGTTGGCTAGGCAACTTAAAATAAGTCACCCTCATAAGTAGATGACATAACTTCTTTTTTTTAAAGTGGTGACATACGTCTTATTTTAATATTTTATTTATTCCTTTTCAAGCAGAGATACAGAGAGAGAAAGAGGGAGAGAGCGAGAGAGCACCAGGGCCACCACTTTGTGAGTCTGGATCATGTGGGTCCTGGGGAATTGAACCTGGGGCCTCAGGCACTGGAGGCAAGTGCCTCAACCGCTGAGTCATCTCTCCAGCCCCATAACTTCTTACTCAAAAGCTTTCACAATGTTTCCGTATCACTATGAAATGCCTGGCTAGGTATTTTATTTCTGGTAAAGCTACATTGCATTAAAATGTGAGGTAGATCATGAACTTTATTTAGATTCTTTGAAAATTCAAACTGATATGCAACTGATTTCCTTAGGTCCTCCCATGAAGGGTTTCCTCTGCTGTATTTTGTGCTGTTGTTTTCAGCAATGATGTTTCTAACTAGAAAGATATCTTAAAAAGAAAAAAAAAGCTCATGTCTGGTAAGAAGTAAGATGTTGACTTTGTTAAATATTTATCTTTCACACTCTTTTTATTATGTTTACTTTACAGAAGTAGTGTGATGTCCTGAGTAAATACTGACTTTGGGATCAGAACTCCCAAGTTCAAGTTCAAAGCTCACGAGTTTTACTTGCTGTGTAATCTTGGACAAATCATGTAATCTCTCTGGGTCTCGGTTTCTGATACTGTTAAAAAAAAAGATGAATACACCTCCGTGGCAGGGTTTCAATAAGGATTAAACTTGACTCCCGAAGAACCCAGCGTCTGGAATGGAGCACACACCCAGTAAATCATACGCACACGGTTCCTACCGTTGTTATGACAGCATTCAGCGCAACTTTATGACCTATTAACTTTTCTCAGTGCCAAACTTATTATCATTGATCTTAATGTAGAATTATGTGGAACAATTTACTTGAAAGTGAGAGAAACCCAACTGAATAGTGTTCATTCATTTGAAAAGCACTTCTTGAGTACTTGTCTGCTGAAACTGTATTTTGGTGCTGAGGTTTTTATCATTGAAAAGATAAAGACCCTAGTTTAGGATGCTTACATTCTGGTAGAGAGAGACAAAGATAAAGGATGAGTAGGGCGAAAACAGCAGACTGATAGAATACTCAAACAACACAGGGTAGAGTGTTACTAAGGAATCAGAGATGACTTGGATTTGGGGGACAGAACAGGCTTTTCTGAGGCATTCAGATGATGAAAAGAAACCAGTCATGCAAACTCTCTGGGCAGAGATGAGCAAATCCAGAGGCCCGAGGCAGAGAACAAACCTGACAGTTTTGAAGAAAGAAGACTTAATTAAGGGAGATGAGTTAGAGAGATGGACAAGGGCCAGACCATGAAGTCCCGTGGACCATGATGAGAAAAGTCTGGATTTTATTAATTATTGGGGAAGTAATTGTCAGAAATGAAGCCCAAGACCAACACCTGCTCATTCTAAAAAGAGAGCCTAGGTGCCACATGGAGATGGAGCAGATCTTGTAGGTCAGGGGCCTAAGTTGGGAAGGTAGTTAGGATGCTGTTGTGTTCAATGAGGCGGGGAAAGAGGAGACCCAGTGAAAAGGAGACACATTGCAGGGGATGAACGGATGCTGAGGGTGCTAAGGAGAGAGGCATCAGGGATGAGTCTTTGGTTTCTGGTCTGAACAACTGAAACATTGCAACTGGTAATGTCTCTTTCCAAGACAGAGATAGGGGATACCGGATGGATGTTGCTGTTATCTTTTTGTTTCTGGCAGAAAGCATCCAACCAAAAGCAGCTTGTGGGAGGAAAGGGTTTATTTTTGCTTACAGTCTAGATGGGAAGCTCCATGATGGCTGAGAAAATGATGGCATGAGCAGAGGCTGGATATCACCTCCTGGCCAACATCAGGAAGAAAATAGCAGCAAGAGAGTGTGCCAAACACTGACCAGAAGAACTGGCTATAAAACCTATAAGCCTGCTTCCCCCAAACACACCTCCTCCAGCAAAGCTCCAATTTCCAAATTGCCATCAGCTGGGTATCAAGCATTCCGAACACATCAGTTTATGAGGGACACTGAATTCAAACCACCATAATGGGTGGAGGGGCCAAGCAAATGAGACAGGGGTGTGAAGGGTAATCTCAGTTGTCATAAAAACCTAGATTGGAAATGCACACTTATGGATATACCTTTGAGGGTTTTTTCCAGAGATAATTGGAATGTGGGGTGGGGGACATAGCAACTGAAGGGGAATGACCCTCCCTGAATGTGGGCAGCACAATAAAATAAGCTGCAGGCTGGATGAAAAAAAGTGAAAAAAAAGAAAAAGGCAGCCTCCACATGCAAACCATACTTTTCCTGAGCAAATGTGTCCATCGCTGCTGTCATCACCAATTGGCATGAGACTCCAGCTTCTCCAGCCTTTCACCATGGACTCAAGCCAGGACTCACCAGGGAGCTTCCAGTTTTTAGCCATGGACTAGGGCTTCATGGTCCGCCCTTCTCATTTGGAGGCTTCTAGATTCTTGGACTTGAAACAATTAGATATACATGGAGTTGGTTTTGTTCCTCTAGAGAAAAATCCTACTAATACGAGGGGTAAGTGCTGTGTGCCACGTGTCTGATCAAAATGCCTACCAGACAAGCAAGAGGCAGTGTCAAGCAGTCACCCAGATATATGGTGTAGAAGTCTGGGCTAGAGCTCTAAATTTATGAATCATCCAACATAGATGGTATTTAAAGCCACAGGACCAGATGAGATCACCAAGGGAGGGAATAGATAAAGACAGGAAATGGTTTGAGACTGAACTTTGGGGATGCGGAGATTTAGAAGTCAATTTAAAAGAGGACACTCTAAGAAAAGGAAATTCATTATGCCAATAAAGAACCCAGGTTGGGCAAGAGTGAGTCTGATCTCAGGAATGCCAGGACCCTGGGGCTGCAACACCGCCGTCATTCTCCCCGCTCTCTGTTCTTGCTCATTGCCTATTTTCATCCATGGTCTTCACATTAGAATTTTTATGTTTGAAGGAAACATAGCCATGGGCAGCTCTGAACTCCATGTTAACAATGCAAGAGAAAAGTCAGTCCTCTCAGCTTGAGTTTGAAATGTCCTAAGGAAGACCACTGATTCACCCTGCCTTCGGCCACAAGCCCATCCATGGAACCACACACAGACTAGAACAGAATAAGGGACTCCATGGGGGTCTAGGATGAGATTTTTTCTATCTATAATTGCTATAGCAGTCACTTTCTTATTGCTGGGACAAAATACCTGACCAGAAGCAGTTAACGGAAGAGAATGGTTTATTTTGCTTACGACTTTTTTTTTTTTTTTGGTTTTTCGAGGTAGGGTCTCGCTCTAGCCCAGGCTAACCTGGAATTCACTATGTAGTCTCAGGCTGGCCTCAACTCACAGTGATTCTCCTATCTCTCTCTCCTGGGTGCTGGGATCAAAGGCATGTGCCACCACACCCAGCTTTGACTTACAGTTTTGAGGGAAAGTTTCTATCATGGCAGGAAAAGCACAGCCAAAACAGGTGGTCGGGCAGCACATCTTCACATCAGCAGGGAGGAAGTAGAGAGAAGAAGCAGGGCTGGGCCATAAAACCCCAAGGCCAGCCCTCAGTGACACCCTTCCTTCAGCAAAGGTCTTCCTCCAAAAGGCTCCATAAGCTTCCTGTCAGCTCCACCAGCTGATAGGTATGAGGCTTACTCTCAAGCACATATGGTTAAGGGAACATTTTACATTCAAACCACCATAGTTGCTGACGGAATTACTGCCTTTTCTACTTCCTAATGATAAGCTGAAGCGTCTGTCCATGTCTGTGACTATAATGTGACGTGGTAGTTTGAGTTTTATGCTTCATATCTTTGAGTTTAAATGCACAGTTTATCTTATCTCAGGTTGGGATCGATGCATTGATTTATACTAGAAAGTAAAGTGGCCCTAAGATGAAGAAAGGAAGAGGAAAATAGAGATCAACAATCTTCTTCAGATTCAGGGCCATCTCATTCCAGGGGTGATACAGTCCCAGAAAGGTCATGGTGAGGCTGGGCCTCCAGGCTTAAAGGATCTTCCATGCAGATCAGCACATCTCTGGGAAGAGTTGATGACCACTTACATAACACTGTGCCTATAGGAGGCTCTCCCTTCTCTAACAGGCTAAGCTAAAACCAGAAGCTAGGACCAGCTAGCCCTTGTCAATTCTTCTGCAATGGCTGTCCTGCTATATGTACTGTAATTGCCCTCTTGTCTCAAGTCTAGATTTGTAACTAGTATTGAATTTTCTTTAAATGATGAAATTTCCAAGCCCATACTGTACTGTATCATTTGGTTTTAGTGAGCATATTTGAGGTGTCCCTTTTACTTTCCTCTTAACATGTTTGATCTTAGAAAGAAATTGTCTACATAGCAGAATCAAGATGAAGAACACAGATCCACTCAGTTGGGGTCACTCAGGTAACCATGGAGTGAGTTGCTATGTTGTTCTTTCCTGAACAAAGAATGAGATACTGTGTATCCTGTGAGAATGTGCTTCAGACCTGGGGATGTGGACAGAAGAAAACCATTGCTTCCTGAACTGGAGCTTGGGGGGGGGGGCAGAACCATAGCTCAGCGAGCTCCACACTCTGCAAATTCATCTGCAGATCCAGTGGAGCAGAATTTGAATACAGGTCTCCCCTAAAAATATCCCCAGGGATGTTGCCTTCCTAGCATGTGCTTCTTCTTCTCCTAGCACTGCTGAAAGGATGCTCATCATCCTCTCAACTTGACTTCGAAATGTCCTGAGGAAGACTACTGGTTTGCCCTGAGAGGGATGGTAGACTTATTTATGGAACCAATCACAGCCCAGGAAAACAGAATAAGGTCATTGATTGGCCAAGGTGGGGTCTGGGATGAGCTTTCCTCCATCTGTAATTGTTGATGGACTCTCTGAGTCAGACTACCTTTTCAGTTTCTACATTTTTCCCGCAGCAGCTGAGGGGTAGCTAACTTCGATGTGAAATCATAACTGGCAGCACAGCTAGCTCCCTGTGCGTGAGATGACCCAAGGCTTATTCAGTGCCATACCAGCAGTGTCTCCCCAGGCTGAACACACCTCCTCGGCTTGCTTTGGGGGGAATCATGGGCGATTGAAAATGGAGCGGGGGAATATGCAAAGGCAAAATGCCACAACCAGGCTACAGGGAGAGAATGATGAGAAAAATTCTAGGCATGAAAGATGGATGGAGGGCTGGCGAGATGGCTCAGCGGTTAAGCTGCTTGCCTGTAAAACCTAATGATGGAAGTTCAGTTCCCCAGTACCCACGTAGAGCCAGAAGCAAAGAGCAGCCCATGCATCTGGAGTCTGTTTTCAGTGGCTGGAGACCCGTGCACCCATTCTCTCTGTCTCTCTTTTCCTGCAAATAAATAAAAATGTTTTTTAAAAACAAGCAGGTAGCTAGTGTCATGGAGGCCTTTATACAGCTAACAGAGCCCTACCCTTGGTCTGCAATCAAGTGCCTCTCCAGTCCCAGGATTGGGAACCAAGAGTACTGTGTATCACTAGAAGTGCCGAGAGAAACAGGATAACCACAAGGACATCAATGGCACAAAGAAGGCCCCGTGTGGAAGGCATTGTACCACGGTAAGGGGACAGAGTGGATTTGCTGGTTATCCCCTCGATCCTTCACTTAGGATCTCCACAACCTTGAGAATGTCTCTCTATCACCACAGGCTGTTGTCTCCTCATCTGTAAACACAGACAGTGATATCCATGTCAGGAAATTGCTGGCAGAATTAAGTTCTGACATTCTTAGCACAATGTCTGACATCTTTCTCACTTTGTGTAGTGAACACTCAAAAATGGTAGCCCCCAAGATCTCAAGTGTAAGTAGTAGCTTGTTGAATCAGAAAAAAAGGCCCAACAAAAGAACCATATTATTCAGATTGGAATTGAAGGGAAATTGAGTTTTAATCACCTAGGGGTGGTTTTGATCTCCTTCAATCCCCTTGGCCCCAGGTCACGATTATTCCTAGCACCCTAAACCAAGCTGAGTCAAGAGGCACAGAAATCAAGTGGCCCCAGCTGGGGAGGGTAGGATCCAGGCAGGGTCTGCCAGGAACTCAGCCATCTCTCAGGGGTTTACAGGATCACATGTGGCAAGGGGTGGGACTGTTTTCTCTTTTATCCATGAACATACCAAAAGAGAAAAATTCCAGTTCAAAGTAAGGGCTTTCTAATAATGAGAATGATTTTAAATAGGAAGCAGCTGGTGCTCAAAAGGGCCAATCTGCCTTTCTCAGAAGTCCCTTAGCAAAGGATGGATCCAGACTTCTCACAGAAGAAACCCCTAGTGGGAAGAGTGGACTGGTTGACCTCCAGGCTGTCTCAAAGGTGGAGATGCTAAGGTATTGTGCTTTGTTGGAATGCTGCTAGCTTTTCAGCAAAAAGCAAAGAAGCTACCAGCAGAGTCTCAAAAATGGAACATAGCCTGGAAGTCTTCGGTACCTTGAGAGAATTACCTTTCCCGGGGTTAATAGTGACGGTGGCCCTTCTGGCAGCTTCCCTCAAGCATTGGGCTGCTTCTAATCTTTGTGAAAAATGGGCTACAGCAGTGCTGAGAATGAGGTGGGAAGGTAGTAAGAGAAGAGGAAGTGAGGAAAAATAGATGCAACATGATGTCTGCAATTAGCTTGTACTGTGCTATTTCCATAAAGTAGACCTTACACTTGAGATCTTAAAGGTAATCATCCAAGATAGCAGAGCCTGACTATAAATAGTCATGCTCCGGGCCTTATAGCTGTACTCTGGGGAGAGGGACTGGCAGGAAAGTACCCTGCTGGAACTCCGAGGTCAGGGCCACCCTCCCTCACACATCCTTATTAATGCCAGCTTCCAGGATAGCAGAGCATCTCCATGACAATTTGTGTCTCCTATCCATGTAACGGCTGCACTCATCACAGGAAAGCCTGCTTCAGGACCAGCTACCAGAGACAAGGCTGCTGCATCCACCCAGTGGTTAGAATCAAAAAGGCATAATCACAGGTTCTGCCCAGGAGCTGCCTGGAGACCTGCCCTGTGTCATCTCCCTCATTCAGGGAGCTGTTTGTCTAGGGTGCCCTCCAGGTAGATGCTCCCAGCTTCCTCCCTGGTAAATCAGACAGCTCATCTCTTAGCCACATCCCCAGGAGGCCTGAGAAGGGACCAAGCCAGCCTGGGTTTGCAAACAGAAGCTTGGGAATCTCAGAACACCATCCCTTGGAAACAGGCCCATCATCTGATGGCTGCTACTCAAGCCAAGGCTCTGCTCACTGGGCTCAGAGACTACCTCACCTGCACGTGTGTTTTTATAAGAATTCACGTGGGTGGGATGTGGCAGCTTCAAGGGTTATATCCTTGGGTGTACCGACTGAAGTCCCTGGGCTTCGCTGATGGTGTATTTATCTGTGCAATTATCTGTCAAATAATATGCATGTTTTCAATGAAGAGAAACATTTTAGAGTATGAGTCCTTGTCATTGCATGGTATTTTGATGAACTGATACTCGAAGAAAAATCATTCTGAGGTGGGAGGCTTAAAAGTATTTTTAGCATTCGAAAGAAGAAGAACATTGGGGAACATGTGTTTACTAAGCAAAAATCCCCACCAAGCCATTTTGATCAGGCTGTTTTTATGCTGTGGGCATTTCAGAAACTTAATATCAAAATTAAACTTTCAGCTTGCACAATTAGTGAGTAAAATATGCGAGGAGATCTGTGCCTTATTCTCAAGTCTCTCTCTGTTCTTCACATGCCTGTCCATTCTCAGCCCAAAGCACGGGCTACGGTGGCTCTGCAGTGATTCCTTGTTGACTCACCCTCGCTCTTGACTCAGCCCATCCCTGACTTCAGTCTTTCCTGCACCTATAGACACTGGGCCACCCAGATAAGATCAAGTGGGGCTTGAGCAAGAACCAAATTGTGTCCAAGCTCCCACCTTCCTGAGCATTTTCATGGTTTAATGGTTTGAGAAAGGGGGCAAAAGTGCAGTGGAATCTTCCTTAGGTTTCCTGCATTTGAATCATCCCCTCTGCTGGCAGGTCATACTGCAAAGGTTTGGGACAGAAAATATATGCTCACCAAGCTTCACTCATTATTAGCAGTAATTAACCTTGGGGAAATCACTTAGTTTACATGTACTCATTCATAGTGTGCTCAATTAACGTAAACTCTCTTCCCTTTACCGTGTTTGTCTAAAATCTGATGAATCTTTTTAAAAACTCTTCTCTACTTTTCAATGGCAAATAGAGTTCTTAGCCTGAAGAAACATGTGATGCTGTTGGGTGAGTGAGGGGTGCTAAGGCAGCTTCGTGGTGAGCGGGCTGAGTAGCCGCTCAGTGCCCTGGGCTGAGAAGGGGGCAGCACTTGGTTTCAAGTTCTGCTCTTGCTCTCTTAAATTTCTTAATCGCTTTGGAACAAGGCCCTCTCATTTACATTTTCCACGGGATCCTGCAAGTGTGTGGCTAGTTCTGGATATGAACATGCATCCGTGTTTTATCTCATTAGGGACATATATGCCATTGCCTTGTCAGCACGCTCCAAGGACACCCCAAATGCAACGAAGTGTAGTGTGGAAGGAAGTGGGTCTGGAGTTGGTCAACATGAGATGACATGGAATGAAGGTCCTTCATTAGTTACCTGGTGACCGAATACCTGAAGAGAAGGAACTTCTGGGAGAAAGGCTTTGTTTTGGCTTACAGTTTGAGGGGATACAGGTCCCCATGGAGGAGAAGGCACGGGGCAGGAATGTAAGGCAGCTGATCACATAGTGTCAATAGTCAGGAGGCAGAAAGTAGAGAGGAAGTTGGGCTGCGATGTCAAATCTCAAGGCATAACACCAGCGACCCACTTCCTACAGTAAACTCCATCTCCTGAAAGTTCCAGAGCCTTCAAAAAACAGTGCCATCAACTGGGGACAAATTGTTTAGACACAAGAGCCTCTGGGTGCCATTTCCCATTCAAACCACAATAGACCTTAAGAACGAATAATCTTTGACAACATTTCTCCTAACTGTTCAACCCAACAAGTAAAAGAGCCTTTTGCTTTGTGTAGTTCTGAATCCAGGGACATACTGGGTCCTTTGATATATTTGACTACATCCCAACCTGCCTTTTCACAGGTTGTCTGGTCTCCCAATAGTGTTGCATGTTAATTTCTCTCATGTTGTCCAACCGATGAAATGAATGCTTCCAGCTTTGTTCTAGCTGCTGTGTCCACTACCTTCTGTCCTTTTGCTAGAGGTGTCTCTGAAAGCCATGTTTTAACACTACCTCTTAAGAGCCTACTTCTTTTTTTAAAAAAAAATCTTTATTACCCAAAATTAGATACATTGTATGAGCAAATATTATGTTCGTATCCCCATTTCTCTCTTCCCTGTCCCCAATCCACTGGGTATCCTCCTCATTGGACATACTGGATCAATCTATGGGGTAGGGGTTTGTGGATAGCAAAGGAGGCAGCCAGGTTCCCCCCCCCCTTGTGTGTTGTTGCGGAGGGGGCCAATGTCTCTGGATATTCTCCCCACAATGAAAAGCCTACCTACTTTTCATAAATTTGTTGTGAGAGTTGAGATGCTAGGAGGAGTAGAGTAGTTATAATCCTGCCTCGCACACAGTAAAGACCCCATCAATGTTAGTAATGACTACGATCACATCTCACCCCTCCCAGCCCATCTGCTCGAATCTATCAATGTCTACTTCTGGAAGCTTTCTCCAGTGTGCTCACCGCTCCTCCACCCTTCTTCAGTCACTGTATTTCAGGTCATTGTCCTCCCTATCCTAAATTCTGCTACGTCTTCTAGATGGACCCCTACACCCAATGTACTAGTTAATTTTCACTCTCTTGATTAAATCTAGAATCACCTAGGAGACAGATCTCTGGGTTTGTCTATTAGGAGGTTTTGAGTTTTGAGATGGGAATGCCCTCTCTAACTGTGGTGGCACTATTTCATGCACTGGGGATCTTAGAGTTAGTGACAAGAAGAAAGTCAGCCAAGGATCAGCATTCATCACTCTCTGCTTCCTGGCTGTGCACTCAGTATGACCAGTTCCGCTTTATACCCCTGCTACCCTGCCTCATCCACCATGACAGACTGTCTCCCCTGAACTGAAAGCCACAATAACTTTTCTCCATTAAGCTGCCAACAATGAGAGAAATAAAGAATACACCCAAACTGCCATCTCATCCTCCTCACCAAAACTACTAAAATGCCTACTCCATCCATGCAGCAGGTGCTAAAGACAAGCTGGATGGGGTGAGTGGACGAATGCATGATGTGTGATGGATGGGGCATGAGTGTTAGGGTGAGAATTCTAAAATACCAATGTAACCACCTCACTCTGTCACTTTAATTCCTCAGTGCTCACCATCAAACCTGAACTCATTAACCGAGGCCTTCTTGCTCCAGTCTCTGCCCAGTTCTTAAGCTCCTGCTCATTCCCCAGCTCCTCCTCCAGCACTGTGCCCTCTCCTCCCTCTTCCCAGAGCTGTATTCTCTCCTTTTGTCTTACTCATCTATGATTCCTTTCCACCCCATCCTATTCCTGCATTTGGCCATGCCCTGCCCATCTCCATATTGAGCACAGATATCCATTTCTAGATTCCTGAGGCTGTATCAAGTATCCCTGCTACTGACCTTGGAGTTTGTGTGGGTTCTTAGTCCCCCGTCCTCTTGTCTTGTCAATTTCTCCTGTGAGAATTGAATCTCCTCATGGCTGGAGGGATGGCTTGGAGACAAAGGCACTTGCCTGCACAGCCGGCTGCCTGGATTCTATTCTCTAGTACTCCTGGCACATGCAACCCAGTTTGTTTATTGAGGCAAGAGGCCCTGGCAATACTATTACTCTCTCTGTCTCTTCACAAATAAATCAATATATCATAAGAAAAGAGTTGTAACTCCTTAGTGATGAAGATCATACCTCATTTATTTCCCTATTTTTATTACCTAACATAGTTCCTGACACAGAATGGACACAGAATTTCTTAAATGATGGTCTGTTTACTAAATTAATCCTGCATTCTTACTCATTGAATTCCATTTTTCCATTCTCTAAGGTGAGAGCTGATGAGAGCTGTGGCCACCATTGACTCACACACCCTTAGAGTTAGCACAGTTCTAGATCCACAGGAGGCACCCACCACATATCTACCCATCCACAACATCTTTGATATTTAGAAATTTGAATCTATCAGTCTACATGGATTTATCACCTGTCTTTCATGGGTAAACAATCCTATTAGCATAAGTTGCTAGACAAGGTACAGTGACAAGTTGAAGGAAAGGAGACTCCAGGCTGAGAAAACAGCATGGTGACAGATGGGAAGCTGTTGAAGATCAGGGTGAGTTTGGGGTGTGGTGGAAGGCAGTTAAGGTGGATATATTGGTACAGTGAGAGAGAAGATTAAAGAAAAAAGGTGGGCTCTGATCCAAAAGCAAGAGGGAGCCATTGCAGATTCTTGACGATGGGCTAGATTAGAAATAAGCTAGGTTAGAGAGTACAAACCCCAGCTGCAGAAGAAAGAGTGTCTGGACATGGCATGGGACCCGAGGTGCAGGCTCTAGTGACAGAGCAGATGAGGGGGAGGACAGAGGTTGAGGTGAAGGTGCTCTACCCAGGCTACTCCCCAGGTAAGGATGGCATGCCTCAAAGTGCCATGCATCTAATCATGGTGACCAAAGAGAAGATGGCATGTTTCACTGAGGAGGAAGAGCAGGTTGATGGGGGTGAGCATGTTGTTGAGAAGCTGGTGATGACTTATCCTTGAGGGGAGGGCTGAGCAGCCTCAGGGTGATGCTGCTGCAGACAGCTGGAAGCCAGGCCATGAGTAGCAGCAGGGCTGGTGTGGCAAAGCCACTTGGAGCAAGGCAAGGTTTAGCTTGGTGCTGTTTCTCGGGACAGGGTACAGCAGAGGGTGCTGGGACTCCGGGGGATGCCGGCAGAGCAGGGCTGCTCAGCTCCAGACTCTTGGGGTGATGTTCTCAGTATGTGATCATTAGTGAACAGCACTGGGAAACACTGCTTGTAAAACCATCATTCCCAATAGCAGGCAGACAGACAGGCAGGCAGGCAGGCCAAGGGGACTCCTGAAGAGATCAGGCCAGACACCTCTGTGGCTTCCTTCTGGATTAATTGCACGCAGTGTAAGAAGTACTTCCATGGTGGAGGAGCAGGGGTCCTGGGCAAAGAGCTGTCCAGATGTCACTGGGCCCTGGATCGGGGCTAAGGATGAAGGTGGGAGGCAGAGGACAGGAGGAGTGAGCAGGGTTGTAATAATTCCCCCCTCCCCTTTTTGCCTTCTCCTACATAGCATACGAGGCAGCAGGAAAACCAAGAGCTTCTGTCAACCGAGAAAGCTTCTACAGCAAGGGAGATGTCATCTCAGGAGCCAAACTGCCATTTCTGTTTTAATTGGAGCCATTCTGTGAAGGTTGGGGAAGGGATGAGAAAGAAGGCTGATGGAGAGAGGGAAAGAATCAGAAACTGAGGGGTAGCTAGCGAGAGACAGGCAGTGTGAATAGAAGAGACACACACAGGGAGAAACACACAGAGAGACAGGGAGAGAGACAGAGAGGAAGAGACAGAATGTCTCTCCAGCCTGTCCCAGCCATCACTCCAGGCCCTTGCCATGAGATGCAGGGAGGCCACCTCAGCATCCCTCATGGGACCCAGGGGCCCCTCCACCCAGGTGAAGAGACTGTGGCAGATGAGAAATGAGGGAGGGGTCTAGAGTGCATTCATTTTCTCTTCCTTCATTCTCATTTATTAAAAAAGTAAAAACAAAATCCTTTGATCATTTTTCTCCAGTGCCCTGACTACTTGTCAAGCCCACAGAATTCGGGATGCATCAGGGCCAGCTCAGCCCAACGAGAGCAAGGCACAGATCTATTTAATAAAAACTAATCCCCGGCAGGCACCTCAGCTTTGCAGGTAACCCACAGAGCAGTGGGTGAGGCCCTTCCCACCTCCAGCCTGCCTGGGCCCTGAAATCCTGAGCTCTCCTGAGAACCTCAAGGCATGCCAAGACAATACCTGAGAAGAAAGAGATTTAGAAGAGACAGGAAGAAAAAGAAACTCTCTCTCTCCTTCCCTCCCTCCCTCTCTCTCTCTCTCTCTCTCTCTCTCTCTCTCTCTGTATGTGTATACATACACGTATGTGTATATGAGAGAGAGATTGCAGACTGGAGTTTATGGAAGGAGAGCTCAAGAGGAAAGGGAAAGAGGAGATAAGGAAGAGACAGAGGCAGAGGCAGGGAAAGGGCACTGCAGTTCGCATTTGAGTATATCTCACGGTTGTTTCTTGAACCCCTTCTCCAAATTATTCCCAGGCTTGTTAAAATGAGCTTGAATGTAGCCTTTACAAATCAACAAATTCAACCCTCATTTCACAGATGCAAAACCCATGGCTTTGGTGTTCAGGCAACCTGTACAGTTGCTGAACTTGTAGGTAAAGACTAGGATTTGAACCTGGGTCTTTGCTCTGCCCTTAAAATCTAGCATAATAACTTCTGGGATTTGGTCTGGGGCAGGGAAACAGTCCTGACAATCACTTTGGGTTCACCTTGTGTCAAATACCTTTACAGATGTCTCTTCATCCATAACAACCTTAAGAGGTAAATATTATTATTTTGCAAATAAATTGCACAAGTTTGCATAGCAGGTAAATGGTGGCACTGTGAGACAAACTCAGCTCATCTGATTCATCCATTTGTTTATTTGTTTTTGAGACAATCTTGCTATGTAGCCCAGGTTAGACTTGAGCTCACTATATAGCCAAGGCTGGTCTTCAATTCTTAATCTTCCTGAATCAGAATCCTGAGCACTGGGATTTACATGCAAGCACAGCCACGCTAGGCTCCAGTGCTTATCTTTAACCACTCTGCTAATTTTCTTCTCAATCATAAACGAATAGGTCCATGAACAAAGTCCATGCAATTATTTCCATCAAAAGTTGAATGCAGGGCTGGAGAGGTGGCTCAGCAGTTAAGGAGTTTGTCTGCAAAGCCTAACAACCTGGATCTGATTCCCTATTATCCGTGAAAAACCATATGCATAGCGGCACATGCATCTGGAGTTTGTTTGCAGCGGCTGGAGGCCCTGGCGCACCCTTTCTCTCTCTCTCATGCTCTCTCTGCCTCTATTCTCTCTCTCTCAGCTTGCAAATGGATACATTTTTTAAAGGCGAATGATAATATCTTTCCAGCATATCAAAGCCCCTGAAATGTGAAAGCAAAGAACACCTCATGTCTCCCAAGAGCTCTGGCTCACCTGCGCCTCCCTGGATCATAGCTCCTCTCTAAGGGGCAGCTGGGAGGCTGGTCTCTGTGAGGTGGCTTCTCCATCATTCTGTTGGAAAGTCAGGTTTCATCCAGGGTATGTTACTGGGTCATCAATAAAAGCCAGTAGAGCCCCTTCCCTCAGAGATCTCTTAGGAGACCTGAGTTAGGTCTACAAATAACCATGGAACAAACTAAAGAGCCCCAAGTAGCCTGGAGAAATGCAGAGACAGGGCGCTAAGGGAACTTCCAGAAGCCCTGCAAGCAGGAGATGAGTATAGAGTTGGATCTTAAGGAGTCAACATAATTTGTTTATGCTGAGATGGAAAGGTCAGAAAATGATATTCACAGAATCAAACAGAAAAGGAAGGAAGGAGGGACAGAAGGAAGGATGAAAGGAAGGAAGGAAGAGAGGAAGGAAGGGGAAGAGGGGGAAAAGGAGAAAGGCACAGAAAAGGAAATAAAAGGAATTCCCTCTAGGGATGGGCATGACTTCTTCAGTGGAAGGAAACACCACATTCTATTTATAGTCCAATTCTCTCCCAGTCAGGTGCTCACGGAGGTCCAACTCTGCCCCAGCAGGTGATCAGGGGACACGCACACTCTGCTCAGATTGCTGGCATTCTACCGACTGGATGCCAAACCTTCATGTGCATTTCCCCCTGTGAGTATCAGTCACCCTGTGCGATGAGCACAACCACGTCTCTCATCTGACAGAGATGGAAGTCATGAAGGTTAAACAGCTCACCAAAGAGGCACAGCCATGTGCCTGGGGCCTGAGCCTCAGGTTGCCTCCTAACAAAACATTTACACCTGGGATGGTTGAGCCTTTTTGCCACCTGGGTGGTCTTTGGAAGTTGGGTCCCAGACTGAGCACCAGTGAGGACTGTTCAGGCCAGCCTTCACCTGGGAAGGGGTAGAAACTGAACAGGCTGCCCACCGGGTTAGGAAAACTGGGAGTTAACATCTAGGCAGGAAGCTGTGGTGTCTGTCTGCATCCAATGACACTTTGTTCCTGAAGGTTTCTCGGGACTCTAGCTAGAGTGCATGCCATCAATCCAGACTGCTTAATCCGCAGAGCTCCAGTGACACATTTAGATGCATCAGCCAGCAGAAAGAGTGTCCTCGTTCCAAACAACATCCAACACCACTGTCAAGGTCTAATAGACATATTCCACCACGGGGCTTCAGTCCTGCAGAGCCTCCCGCTTTCTCCTTCCCTGTTTGGGCTTCGGCTGTCCCTTGGCACCTTCCCTTCTTCCTCTCATCTTCCTCCCTGCTCTCCTTGTCCTCATAAGAAGTTCCTTTCTTATGAGCTGCGAGGCAGCCACTGAAGGTCCCAACAAACAACACCTATCTATCTACCTGTCTGTTTACCTATAACTCATTTATCTACATGAATATGTGTATCTGCATATTCCTACACGTATGGGCACATATCTACATGTGTGTGTACATGTGTTGTCAAGTCCAGAGGATCACGTTGATTGTCTTCCTCAATTACCCTCCACCCTATTTTTGGAGACAGAGTATCTCGCTGAAACTGGAGTCGGTTAACCAGCAAACTACAAGAACCCACCTGGCTTTAGTCTCAGTGCTGGGATTCTAGCAAGTGTGGCATTCCTGGATTTTATATGGGTACTGGGGATCTGAATTTAGTTTCTCATGCTAGCGAGCACTTTACTGACTGGGCATCTCCCCAACCTCCTCCACCAACAGCATGTAATGGTAAATGTAGAGTCTATAGATTTCAGAACCAAGTTCAGAACTGAACTCATGGACTCAGGGCCCCCATCATACACAGACTTGATGCCCATGCAAGAGCATGTCTTGTTTTGTTTGCTTCTTATTGCATTTAAAGGACAGAGCAGGCCTGGGGGTGTGGTGTGATAGGGGAGCTGAAATGTGAGGCTTGAGGATAAAACGGTCACTCGTGTTCATCCACGTAAGCCGTGGGTTCCATGTGTCTGCAGAGACAGGATCTAGGGCAGGATGAGACGTGGAGCTGACTCATCCCAGCTCACAGCATTCTTGTGGGGAAGGAAACTGCTTGCTTTGAGGCTCAGCTGTCTCAACCTGCACCTGCAGCTTAGAGCAGCTTCTCACTTGCTGAACCCACTAAGAGAAGCAGCCGCTGCCCCTGCACTTAGAGCACCTGCCCCCTCCTCCCCCCACCACCTGGGCACCTGCAGCCCTGTGAGAGAGAGAGAGACAGTCGCTCCTTTGCAAGCCTTCCACCAGGGCTGCCTTGATGAAATCTTGGAGCTATTTTCAAATTTCCTTTTTTTTTTTAAAAAAAAAAGTCCAAACTGATTAGTTGATAATTACATGTTGGAACATCTGCTCTGATTTGTTTTATTCTTTCTATTTTGGAAAATTGGAATACACTGAAGTTTTGCCTTCTGGAATTGCCGGCCTGGCTCTTGGAGCCTGTGCAACCCTCCTGCTCTGAAGCACCTGGCTGGGCTCGCAGCCCAGCTCCCGGGGACAAGTACCACTCTGCTGTCTGGAAGATCAGGGTGGCACTTTTATACCTCTCCACACCACCCTGGCCAGGAAGGGACCAGCCTGCATTTGTCCCATCTTCCTCCATGGCTTGGAGGCCTCAGCAGAGCACAGATCCAGCAGAAGCCACAGAGGATGGGGAGGGATACAGCAAAGCCCAGTGTGGTCCTCACTGTAGCCAGCACTTGCGTGGCCAGTTTCCTTCTGGGAGTTACCTGGATGCTTATGGCCTCCTGGGGAAAGAGGCGTATCACACTGTGCAGCATAGGCGTCTTATTGGGGTGGCAGAGCTTGCTTAGGTTTTCTCTAGTCAGAACACTGGCATCTCAATTCATTGCATCTCTGTGCTACACATTGCTGTCATTTGTGTGGGAGCTAAAAGATGTTACCAGGCTGAGGACTTGCCTGCCTGCTGTCCTTTGTCCATCCATTTAACATTTCTTAAAAGCATTAGTGGTGCTTGGCTTGGTGCGAGGGAAGGGGGAGGGCCATTGAATGAGTCAGGCCAGACTCTGTCCTCAAGGCCTCCTGGAACTGCTCAACTCCAAATCCACCCCCTGTTGCAACCAGAATGACCTCAAAAATCCAAGACACAAATACAACTACACCTCTTCCTTTTTGCTTCAATGACTTCCTATTGCCTTTAAGCTTCAATCCAAATAAAGTCTTCAACTTGGTGTGCAGGGCTGTCCTACACAGGAATTTAACTTCCCTGGACAGCCCCATGTCCCTTGGGCTCCACAGTATCTCAGGCTCCAGGAGCCCACCATTCCTGTGTAACTTAAATTTCTCTGTGCCTTCCTTGTCTTTTCTTGTCCATTTCACCCTTACAAACGTTCTTTCCTTTGCTCTCTTCATCAGGAAAGTTCCTATTTGCCACCTGTCCCTACCTAGATAGGAATTTCCCCTGCAATCTTTCCTTAATCCTCCCTACCTTCCAAGAGGCAGGGGCTCTGCCTGCTCCTGTAGCTTTCTGAATCCCCTCCAATGGCTTGCATCATACTTTCTCCTCACTTCCTGACCTCACCTACCGCCCTGCCCAGATCAAAGCCTACTGAACACATACATGCACTGGACTTTGCCTATTCTACCATCTCAGGCAACGAGCACAGTTGCAACGAGCACCTGACATATGGTGGTGCTCTATAACTGTTGGAGAAGTCAAAGACAGAGTAAATGAATGGACAGATGGAAAAATGCTCAGTATATTAGGGAGATGGCATTTGCACAAATAATATAATATTGGGAAGGAGTATGCTGTGCGCATCAGACAGAATAGGTTATGCTGTGGTATTAAGTAGTTCCCAAATCTCAGTCAGTGGCTTCTAAAAAGCAAAGGGTTATTTCTTGCTCTGATGACATGGCTCCTATGGGTGAGGAGAGGTAGTCTGTGGCATCGTATCCTTATTTCAGAACTTCAGCCTAAGGGAGGCTCCCTTTCTGTGCTGCCAGGGCTGCTGAGGCAGGAGAAAGAAGGCACAATAAATCCCTCACTGGCTCTTAAAGTGTCTACTTTGAAGTGACACAAATAATTTCTGCTTTTATTTTATTGCCCAAAGCAAGTCACATGACCCTGCTGAACTTCAAAGAGGCCAGTGAAATACAATTTGACCATTTGTCCAGAAGGAGTGGTGAAAATATTTGGTGACCAGCATTAATGTCCTTCACAGGAAATATGGAAAAAGAATCTGCTTCCAAATGAAAATCTTTAGTAAGGCTTTGAGAACAAGGTGGCGTTTGATGTGAGCCTCAAGGGACCAGCAGGGTTTGTTCAGTGTGCTGAGCCATGATCCTGCATGCTGGGAAAATATCCTAGGCTCCCTGGTCCAAACATTATTCAAATAAATCAGGCAAGGCCCCATCTCTCAGAGAGTTGGCACTCTAGCAAAGAAAAGAAGTCCTGAATGTGTATAAATATTAATAAAATATGCATAAATATGATATGTACAATAAAGTAAGAGAAATCACTTCTGTTTGGAGACATCTGGTTGGGTTTCTTAAAATGGGTGGGTTTTTTAAGAGTAGGGCTTAGAGGCTGAGGAGAGAGCTCAGTGGATAAAGTGCTTCCCCTTACATGTGTAAGACCTAAGTTCCATCCCAGTGCTTGGGAGGTGGGGACAGGAGGATTCTTGGAGCTCATTGATCAGCTAGTCTAGGCTAATTGGTAAGTTCCAAGCCAGTGAGAGACCCTGTCTCAAAGAAGGTGGATGGTATTCCTGAGGATAATACTGAGGTTGTGCATGTGCACACCTGCACAATATGCACACACACTGTGCTGGTTTCATCCAGGTGTCCCCCCAAACATATGTGTTCTGGATGCTCAATCCTCCGCTGATGGCAGTTTTGGAATTGGAACTTTGTTGGAGGTGTGTTGTTGGGGACAGGCTTATTGGGGTTATAGCCAGCTTCCCCTTGCCAGGGTTTGGCACACCTTTTGCTGCTATTTGCAGTGCTGTGGCAGAGGTGATGTCCACCTTCTGCTCATGCCGTCATTTTCCCTGCAATGATGGAGCTTTCCCTTGAGTCCATAAGCCAAAATAAACCCATTCCTCCACAAGCCGCTTTTGGTCTTTTCTATGCAGCAATGAGAAAGCTTACTGCAACATACACACACATTAAAAAAGAGACAAGGGGAGGGGCTCTTGTTTGAGGAATCTCCTGGGTAAAGCCATGAGAATAGTCATTCACAAAGACAAGTAATTTGAAGAAATGCCTTACACCATGTTCTAGGTGTTAGGGCAAAAGGACAACGGATGGAATGGGAATCTCCTGAAATTGGAGATTTTCAGAAATAGGGGGAAAGGATAGGCGATCTGTGTCATTTTGCTTTTTACCAAAACCCTCTCAGAAGACTGGGCCCTGGAAGTCACTATTGCAGGTCCTCATAACTTACAAAAAGCCTCAAAGTTTCACAAAACATACAGCTGTCTCTTCTGCCTGCCTTCAGCTTACCCCCATGGCGTGGATCTGCAGTCTAAGAAGCTACCCTCTGCTTTATAACAGTGTGCAGACATTTCCAAAAGAGGTTTGCAAAGTATGGATTCTGAAACAAAACTCAATCTGAGATATTGTCTCCGTCTTGTGAAGATGTCCCTCATGGGACTGAGGGTCACCGCTTGCAGGGACCCACAAAGGAGCAGGGCCAGCCCAATCACTGTTCTTTCTGGATTCACCTGCCTCCTTCATTGACCTTGTTACGTTCCTCTTGTGACTCGGTCGTTTTTTCAGATCAATCCAGTCTCAAAATAATATGTCAACATGGGGCATTGTGGTATGGGTGACAACAGTGAGGAATATGACAATGATTATTATTAGTTTTTGCTTTGTCGGATTCTGTTTTGTTTTTAGTTCAAATTGCTATTGCTGAGGACTTATTTCCTGCAGCCGGTTTCTTGCCTCTCACTCACTTCACACTTTGACTCATTTATTTTTCCTATTTCCCCAAAGACCTTTTGACACTTTGAAAAGTGTTTTACTTAGATACAATCCCACTCTCTTACCTTGTGTTCCTTCCATTTCTCCCTTCTCGCTTTTTATTAATAAGTCATAAAGAAAGTGTTTCCAGGCAAACATCACTCACTGAGTAATAAAACCTGGGGCAGAGGACAGAGCTGTGCTGAGAAGTAGAGGCTGGGGAGGTGGCTGTTTCCTAGTCTCAGAGCAGTGGGGGAGCCTTTACCTGACAGCATGCCTTGTGAAGGTGGGCAGGAAGCCAATAAAAGTAGGGCACTATGTCTCTTGGCTTTAAGGGGCCACCAGAGACTTAATACTAGGCAGGAGACATAGTCCTCTGGGAGGTGACGAGGACAGGCTTGATATCCCATAACATTCTTGCATGGTTATGTGTCTTGGCGTCACCGGCTCCATGGTGGCAGAGATGGCTGGAAGGCAGCGTGGAAGTTCTCAGCTCTGATCTAAAGATGAGGATGCTGAATTGAGCTTAAAGACTCAGGCCAGAGAAGACTGTGAGAAACAGAAATCGACCCAAATCCAAGTCCAGGGCTTTCACCATGGATGTCAGTGTTCTTCATGAAGCCATGAACCCCGGAGTCCACCTGTCATGGTTTGGCTGTGGTTTAAGTGGCTATGCGGGGTGAGTTGTGATTAAAGCTTGGGTCCTCAGTGTGGTGGTTTGGGAAGCAGTGCCTAGGGGAGGTTCCAGGGTCCCTGGAGCAGTGCTCTTGCAGTGTCTCTCTGCTGCTGGGTCAAGTTGAGATCCATTGCTTGCTCCCACCCCTGATGTCCATCAGGATGTGATTTAGCTGAGACCTGAGACAATGCACGGAACTTCCCAAGCTGGCTAAAGAAGCCTCTCCTTACTTCTAAGTAACCTGTCAGGTACTCCACTACCATTATGAAAACTGACTGTGCCACCAGAACCTTCTGGCTTTTCCTGCTTTCGGGCAGTCCATGCTCTCCATGAGCCACTCTGCTGACCCTGGCTCCCCCTGCCGAGTCATTCCTCCCACAGTGACTCCCAGATACCTGGAGCTCTTTTTCTCCTAACAGTAAACACTGTTAGGACTTACCAATGACCAAACGACAAGATCTCAGCTTTCTCTCCACATTTCTCTTTTCCTCAACAACCATATTCTACTCTGAACCCTCCTTCAAAGCTTCCTTCTCATCTTTTGGAAATGATCCGACACACTAGGTCTCATTTATCCACTGGCCCGAATCTCCTGGCCTCCAGGTTCTATGATCATCAAACTGTCTTTCCACACATTTGCCTACAACTCAAACAGGATCAGGAACTGTCTTTGTCTGAAAGCTTAATCACCCCATGAAGACAGCTAGGGCTTGGAGAGGAGAGGCTAGGGATACAGAAGAAAATGGCTTCATGCCAATGGCAGTCCTGAGATCTCAACCAGTGCTCGATGAAGGAATAAATGAATGAGTAAGAGATGGAGAATGCAAGATTTGAGCATAGACATGAATAACCCTTGGCTTGCCAGTGTTCACCAGCTCTACCATGGACTGTGTGACTTCAGGCCAACATGGAGCCTCTCTAAATCTGGATTCTTAGAATTGCTTCACTCAGCGAAGAGAATTGTCATGAGAACTCATGAGACAAAGCGAGCTGTTCATGATGTTAACTAGTAGCAGAGGGTAGTGGTCCACATCTGTAATCCTAGCACTCTGGTGACCAAGGCAAGAGGATTGAGAGCCAGCATGGGTTACATGGCAGATGCTATCTCAAAATAAATTTACCAAGCAATAAATATCAAAGAACACACAAAGGAAAGCCATTATTATGTCACGAAGTTGGCCAGAGTCTTAGGATCTTTCTCTCTGACAAATGCAAAGTAGGTCTTGAATCTGGGGCTTCCCATGTACAGAGCAACCGTTAGGGACCAAAATATCTTAAATCCCTTCCAGTGCTAACTCCCTGGGGTCTTCGGTTCCAAGGCTCCCCGCGTGCTCAAGGAGACTTGCTTTTATTTCAGCTGTCGAGAGCTGCTGCTCTCATTCCATCTCTGGATTTAGCCCTCCTATGCTGGCTTCTGCTTTCATCTACTAATAAAGAACCAGAGCTCAGATTTAAACCAGATTCTTTCCTTCGTCCCACCACATTATTACACAAGTTTTGATCAATCAATGTAGGTGGTTCACTTAAAAAAAAAAAAGAAAAAACACCATAATTAAGGAGCCAGTGAGACCTTATTATGTAAAAAGCCTTAATTATTCGACATGGCTGGCTATAGTCCACACTCACCAAAAGGCCCCATAGCCCCAGATCAGAGCATGGAGCTGGCCAACCCCCTGCTTGTTTCCAAAGCAGTGTGTTCAAAGGAACAAAAGCTCTAAGCCCACAGCTTGGAAGAACTCTGTAAGCCCATAGCTATCTACCACTCGGGGCTGTGGCAGGTTGGCCCCAGGCTCTCTGGCTTGGGATTGTTCCTTGTTACCAGGCCCAGCATAGCTTAGCCTTGAATAATACATTCCCTCTCAAGATGACACCCAGCCGAGGCACTTTGAGACTTGAGCAGTGACAGATGGACTTTCTTTCCACTGTCGATCCATCATGCCACAGAAGCCATTGTCTCCCAAAACCTCAATTGGATTTGGAAACTTGTAAGAACTATGGGCTTACCCTGTGTGCAGGATTGCCTGTCTCTTTTTTCACCAAGGCTTACCTGTTGGCTGTGGCTTCTGATGCCCCATCCCCACCCCACCCTGCTGCCTGGAGCTGTGTGCCACACTGTGATTCGTTTCTTCAGTTTTCAGCTATCCTATCGCCCCTTTGTGGTTTCCACCACTCCTCTGCTCTTTCTCTTGGGAAGAATCCGTGTTTTCTTCTGCTGGATCTTCTCATTCATTGTCACATGGAGACAGTTTCTAATCTGCCATATTCTCCCCATCCATAGCTCAGGCATTTGTTTCTTTCTATGCCTGACAATGACAGACAGGACTGGGCATGATCTTCCCTTTCCACCTCCATAATTTCTGTGGCATCTTTTTCTATTTATTACCCCCCATCTCTACTGGAATTTTGCTCTTTTTTTCCAAGCATATCAGGAATAGCCCTACTGAAAGGCCTTATGTTTGCTGTTGCCTCTGCCTGAAGTGCATTTTACCAAGATATGTGTATATGTATGGCTCACTCAACTCACAGGACTCTCCCCAATGTTACCTTCTCCATAAGGGTTTCCTTGGACTTCTTATCTAAACTGAGGTCCATCTTCCTAGTATTTAGTTATCACACACACACCATCATTTTTCCAGTGCTTTGTCTGGTGGCGACTCACACTGATTAACTTGCTAGAATGAATGAGAAATGAATGCATAGAGATAGGCAGGCAAAGCATATCAAGGTAACCTTGGGAGAGGACGTTGAATCCAGCTTCTCTATGTAGATCATGGAGGTGGGAAGACACAAGAAAAGTTTCATGACAGTGAGGAAACATCTCACTGAGAGTTAATGAAAAGTTCAAATTGGCAGAGAGATCTTGACAAGCAAAGGGGATAATAAAACAGAGATTGTAAGGGGCAAAGCACCATGACACACAGAATTCCATGCAGTTTGCTTTGCTGGGGTAAAACACTCAAGGTGGGGAGGGGAGGGAGACAGAGGGGCTGGGTCACAAAGAACATGAGCTGCTCAGGCCTTGTGGCAAGAGGCTCCCACTGCAACCTGTCTCAGGCATGGCTTGATCATGGGTCACCCTCATGTTTGTGCAAATAATACATATGAGTAAACCAAAATCAAGCCCAAAATATTGTATGAGGAGGTAGTTGGGGGAACCAGGAATAAGATGGTGAGTGTGGATTCTTTTCAGACTGGTGGTGGTGATGCAAACAGAGGAAATAGAAGAACAGAGGAAAAGGCAAAATTGGGAAGATTTAGCAACTTACTGGTATGGGATGAGGTTGAATCCCTGCTTTAAACGGTGGTGTGGTGCCAGTCCTGAGAAGTAAGCTTGCTAACACAGCCTTGGGAATGGGTTTGAGAATGAAGGTTGTGACATGCCTATGTCCATGAAGATGTTTGTAAACATAGTGGGAGGCCTGGTGCAGTGATTTCAGTTGGAGTAGATTTGAGATTCAGCATCAGAGGAGACCTTGTGTTTCAAAAAGAGAAGTCACCCATAGCAACCTATGACAGTTAGACAGTAAGTCTGAGAGCGAAGTAGAATAATCATTCAGAGGACTACATTACCATGAGGGTCACAGTATCGAGTGTGAATCCAAAGGGCCATGAATAAAATGAGTATTTAAGGAAGAAAAGCAAGAAGTAGCAGAAAGGCCAACATTTTAAAAATTAGAAATCTGGTACCAAAGTAAGCCAAGGAGACTGCTTCTAGCCTGGACCGCAACAGCCAATAATGCCCAGGAAAGAGAGAATGCCCTAAAAAAGAGGCCCAGCGACCCTGTGGTTGTTTATTCCAGAGTCTCCTCACAATGGCTTCTTTAGAAGACTTGTTTGTAGTTCAAGCCAGGTATTGCCTCTATGATGGAGACTGGTTTGGGCCTCAGACTTCACAGCTATCTCTTCACTTCCCTTTGAAAGTTCCTGGGACATAGATGATTGAAGCCACCCAAGATGTGGAAAAATCACTGGGCTCCATGTAGTTAACAGAACACCAACTGCCCATGGTTGCAGGTTGGGATGGCCTGTCTACTTGTACCTTTCACAACTTGTGGCTGGTCAAGTTGGTTTTGCTTTTCTCTTGCATAGGGGCTGAGAGCATGGGACAAGGTGATTGTGTGGTCCCTTTAGGTACTGATATTCTCCAGGAGTGCAAAGGGCATACCATCTACTAACTACAGGTGAGTCCGTCCCGTGGAACCTCTCTCTCCTCCGAGGTCCTTTAGCCCTTTGTCTCCCCTGCCCTCAATGCTTAACAAAAGCCCTCCATTTTGAAAGCACTGTCTTTACCACCTTATTACCTCTAACAATAGCATTTTTACCAGCCTGGCCATATTTTTGTCTTTCCTGCCCAATGACTATATTTTCCAAGAAAACAAGCTCCTTCAGAATGCACTGCCCTCTGCCAAGCAGGCGAGAGCCACTTTATCTGTGGTGGGCGCCAGCGCTGAGGATGGAATAATTTTCTTTCATCTGTCCAAGTAAATTTTTCCCCAACACTTGTAAAGCTGATTGCTGCCAATTTGCAGCTGGAGAAACACAGCATTTAGAGGGAGAGACATTAGTAACTTGAAGATACCGAGAACATTTAAAACAGGGTCATTTCTTTCCCTTTTTGCTGCAGGTTGTGTATTCTTTCTGTTTTTCAGAGTTCATTAGCTCTTCTGTTATGGAGGAGGGAAGTGGAATATATTTGTGTGTGTTTTATTATATATTCTAATGAAAATATGCTTAGGTAATACACTGTGGTATGGCACATGTGTCTATAAAAAGATGTATATAATAAGTGTATGCATATACAATATGCATACATGGTGTACACACAGCTTTTGTGCATGACAAGAGAGAGAACAAGGCTTTCTCTTTGAGCTCATTTTCTTTCATCGCTGTCCAGACATGAAAGGAAATGGCGTGGACATCTGCTAAGCTCCCATCCTTGGTGCTGGCCTTGGTGCTGATTCTTCATGTCACATGCACCAGGCACCTCCACTTTTACCTCTTGCAACTAACTCAAGCATGGGTAAAGAGGAAAAAAGAAATAAAATAAAACACTTCCTCCAAAGAGCATAGCCACGGGAAGCATGGGAATAAGAGCAAATAATGATTTCCTTCTCTGCTTTTTAAGTAAATACTGCTGAACAATGAGCTATTCGGCAGGACAGGTGCAAAATAATAGACTTTTCCTGGTCTCCCCAGTCCCCCATGGGCCACAACGGATAACTGTGTCAGGTACTCACTTTTTTGTTATTTAAAAATGTGTTTGTGCATTCCTGGGGAGTGAGGAGGAAGGGGCAAGCTTTGGTCTAGAATCACCATGAGGATGGCTTAATTTATATTTTTGCTTTATTAAGGGAAAACTACCTGTTGGTACCAGGATTTGTCTTCCCGGGGAGGCTTTTAATGCATCTGTTCAAATGAGGTTGGGCTTAGGGGGCAGGGGACACCCACTCTAAGCAGCAGATTTTCTCCTGAGGAGAAGCCCATAGACAGTAGGAACAGCATCCTTAGCAGAGAGAGACCTGGACTCTCATGGGATCCTGGGTAAAGGCTTGGAACTGCCCAAGTCTCAGTTCTTCCTCTATGAGAAGAGGCCTAATGCATTTGTCACGTGTTTCCCAGTGTTCATGGTGGGGTTCCATTCTTCAAATAGCATAATGTCTCAGGAGAGTTAAAGGCACAGTGGTAAGAGAAATATAAGAGGTTATGCTCGCTAGTGTTTTTACTCAATTGGGTGTGATTAATCCCTTCTCATTCCCCATTCTGAAAGCAGTTCATCACTTCAGATAAAAGTCAGGCACAATTGCAGGAGTATCTGGCTGGAGAGTTCTGAGTTCATCTTGTTCAGACCCTCGCTTCCAGTCCTGATGTGGATGTGATGAATTCAGGCCTTTGGATCCTATGTTCCTCTCAAGCATCTCTTTTGTAGGCTCAAGTCATCAATTCTCTAGGCATATAGACCACGTCCGTCCCATGTGCCCACCTTCTGTCCTCACAATCCAAGTGATCTCTACAGTCTGCAATGGGACACAAGGGTACTTGCCCCTCCTTCTATGTCCAACCTTCTTTCTAGGTTTTTGTTTTGTTTGTTTTGCAAAGCTGTAGGGGAAATCTAGATCTGCCATGGGTGGGAACTGCCTTGAGATTTGACAGTTTGGGAGGTTTTGGTGTATGCAGGTCTACAAACATCCTTGACTCTTTCTATAACTTGAATCAGTTAGTGGAAACCAGGATGGTCTGGAGAAGTCACCATAGTTCTGAGCAGAATAGTCTCTGCTTTGTCCCTTGGACCATTATTCCTCTGGAAGCCCCAGTTCTCCAGGTTCAGTCCCCTTCAAACCGTCATCACTAGGTGGGCAGGGTTCTTGAGGTGTCCTGTGGCTTGGAGACCAGGTGTATTGTGGAGCTGAAGTGGAAGACTCACTAGCTGAGGTCCACCACTGCCACATTGTTGTCTCTTTTCGGTATGGCCTTCAGCCATTGCTTCAGAGAAGGAGAGAATACGCCACCAAGAAACCCAAATTCATAGTTATCGTTTGGTTGATAAACTTCGAGCTCAGTTTTTCCTTCATCCGTTTCCTTTCTGACTTCTATGGGAGTCATATAATAATTTATTAGCATTCATTAATAACTCTATCCAACTTAGGTGAGTAAATTAGCAGAACCTGTGACTTATAGTTCTAAGATTAGGGACATTTCGGAGAAGAAAAAAAAGAATAATTCAAGGACATGTCCAGAACTGAGGGCCCTGCCTGTGGAAGTTGGGCTCAGTGGGCACCAAGGTCAGTGACTCAGATCACCTGGGGCAGTGGCACGGAAGGAACACTGATGGGGAGGAAGTGGTACAGTCCACAGGACAACTGTCCATCTGTGTAATGGACACAGAAACTGAAAACAAACTGTGTACTAACTCACTGTTTTATGTGTGAATAGATCTGACTTTTCACTAATTGGAGATACCAGAGGGTACAATTTCAATATATACAGATACTGTGAGCACCCAAGTGTCAGAGAGTTGTGTTTTTAAGTTCTTTTAAAAATATTTTAAGTTTTTATTAATTAAAAACTTTGTTGTATGGACAAGCCATGTATTGGTCCCATTCTCTTCTCCCCTCCTCCCTGCCTCAATTCACGGAGGGCCCCCTCAGTGGGGTTATTCCCCATGGGGTTGTGGGTAATGAGTTGTGAGAGCAGCAGTCAGTCATTGTGGTGGAGGGGCAATGCCTCTGGATACTTTTTAAAATGTGATTTTTGAGACAAGTCTTATTATGTAGCCCAGGATGACCTTGACGTCTATGGTCTCATATTTATGATCCTTCCTATAGACTCCCAAATGCAGGATCCAAAGTGTGTGCCAGCACACCCAGGTGAGAGCTGGATTTTAGTTATGTTTCTGTAATGTCCTATCTATGACTGAGGGTTTATTTAACCACTAAGCAAGGATTTATCCCTGAAATAATGCTAATCATAATGCCTAATTCATTAAAGTATTAAAATTATTCTGCTCATACAATGAACAGAACCTTGCAATATACTAGCAAGTAAGTGCTTAGTTACTCTTAGATGTTTTCATAGACTATTGGGGCTTTGATGACATAATACTATAGAGAGACGGCATAAACCATGTACGTTAATCTCTCACACTTCTGGAGGCTCCAAGTTCTAGCACGGCTGGGTTCTAATTCAGCTGTCTTCCAGGCTGCCTTTCTCTTGCTTTGTCTGAATGTGGAAGAGATCAGAGAGAGGATTCCAGCCCTTTCCTGTTTCTTCTCCTAAGGGCAATCGGCTCAGTCAAGAAGGCTTGTTTCTCATGACCTCATCGCTTCTAAAGGCCTCCCTGTAAGATACCATCAGAATGGAAATTAGACTTGAGCACCTGAATTTAGGGAGACAAAAACAGTTCGAAATAGATATTTATTATTTGTCTCCCCCTGTTTCACCATCTGAATGATTCTCCGTTTGTTGACGTGCTTTTGACGATGTATTTTACACACAGAGTGATCTCTTCACCTGGTCTACTCTTACAATGTCAGTTCTTAACACCAATTGCTCCTCTGGGAGTCTTAAAGGATGTTGTTAGCATCAAAAGAAACTTCAGTGTGCCTTTAGAAATATGGGGAAAAGATCCCAATATCTAAGTTAGAAAAGAAGAAAAGTAAGCATTCAATAAACCAAACACAATACACAAAACCAAATGTCAGCCTTGATAGCAATGAATATGAAGATAAAAGACTATTAAATTATACCCATTTTCCAAAATGAAAGACTTAAAATATGACTTAAGAGCACTTACGGGTGTTTTCAAGGGACAAAGCACTCGTGTTCTGTTCATAAATGAATAAGTTGGTAGGACCCGTCCAGAGAACAATGCAAAAATATGAAGCAATAGTCCACCATTTGCAATAAATACTCATTAATGCAACATATGACCAAACACAAAAATGAGCTCAAAAACACAGATAATTTAAAGTATGATGAAGGGCGCATTTCAAATTAATGGAGTGTGGATGAATTATCAATAAAATGTAGTAGGGGGCACTGAATAGCCATCTGATAAAATATTACATCTGATTCCTGTCTTACCACTTACGCCAAAATAAAATCCAGGTAGATCAAATAAACAAACCTAAGAAAGGAATCCATAAAAGTACTATGAGAAATCAGGGGAGCTATCATTTATAATCTCAGAGTGAGCAAAGCCTTTTTACTAAGATGTCTTCAATTTTGTTTCCATAAATATATGATTTATTAGGTGATACACAGCAAGAAGAAAATTATTTTGTGAAATACAGCCCACACTGGTGATAACTGTGACTAATAGTTCTGCAAAGAGATTCGTCTGCCAATGTTGGATCTGCAAGTCAAGAAGTCCCATGATTTCACCATGTGCTTTACAAAGCCTTCTACAACCCAACATGGCAGGCCTGGGCTCCCCTGCTGGGAAACCTGGATGAGACCCTGGAGAGAGAGCTTTTACTTTTCCTCTTGCCTGGCTTTCTGCTTGTGAGTATGAGGCTGGCGGCAGGGAGAAAGCACTAATCTAGAAAAAAGCAAAACAATGATTTTTCTCAATGCTTTCCAATTTTTTAAAATCTAAAACCACCAGGTTTGTAATTTTGTTTTTGTTTTTTTTTTTTTTTTTGGAAAGAGCATAGTGGGGATATGCTATATATTATGAGACTGCTCCAGTGGCATCTGGGACAGAATTCTGTAACCAGAATCTGTTATTACTGTAGCAAATGGACCAATAGCCACACCAAGTGACACAGATAAGACCTCACGTTAGTACAGATCAAGTCTACACCAAGTGAGTTTCCCACTGAATTTATGAAAAGTCTTAGTTTCAGAGTGATGTGGGTAAGAACATAAGGGCTTAGGTGAACAGAGTGATTACCAAACCCATTACCAATAAAGTAATGCAAAATAAATCCACAAGACACCATTTCTTATATTCAGATGAGTAAGCATCTGAAATGTGAGAAGATATTAATACTAAAAGTATGAGGAAAAATATGTGCTTATTATGTATTGCTGGTATGTACACGTTGTAATGCAATTTATGAAGAGATCTAATTATTTAATATCGATAGAAATTAATTTAAGCATACAATTCCAATATAGGAGTTAGATATTCCTAATGATAGGGTACTGATTAAATGTTGTTATAATATAAACAAAACATATAGCATGATACACACACCTGAACAGAATGTGACTAACCTTTATTTACTGATATAAAACAATACTAAGAAATAGTGAAAAATAAAAGCCCATCAATAACTACCAAAAGCCAATGTGGGTAGATTAGGTTTACTAGGGTAAAAACTGTGGGAGAGGAAAAAAAAACTGACAAAACTATCATTTAAAAAATTATTTGAAAAAATTATTTATTTATTTTGATAAGTAGAAACTTTGTATGAACAAATCATGTGCTGGAACCACTGTTTCCCTCCTCCCTGCCCCTCCTCCACTGAGGACCCTTCTCTGTGGGATTGCTGGAATGTTCCATGGAATGGAGGGCTGTGAGTTGTGCTAGCAGCTGAACAGTTAGTGGGGGGTATGCCTCAGGATACTCCCCCCCACCATGGCTCTTACACTCTTCCTACCCCCTCTTCCGCCAAGTTCTCTGAGCCATGGTGGGTGGTTTTAAGTATGCTTCAGTGTTGAGCTTTTAGTGGCCTCTGGATTTCTGCTTTGGAATGTTTTGAGTGTACTCAGTGTCTGTCTCCATCATGTCTCGATCTACAGGTTGTCAGGCTAGCTGTGGGGGCAGCACTCTTGTTCATCTCACTACTTCCTCTGTGGTTTCCCTGGGCCTTCGCTGATGTGTTAGGGGTGGTTCTTCTCCTGCCAGGGAGTCAGCTATCGGTTCTGATCTTATTGGTAGAACGGGGTTATCCATGGTTCTCCCATGCCTTCTGAAAAATAAAAACAGATTCTCCAATGGAGGGTGAGATCAGCATGGGTTAAATGAGACATGCATTTTTAATTTGGGGAGATTAAGGTGGGTATAGCCTCTCTTCAGGCCCATGGTTAGTGGAAGCTTCCCCTTGGAGTCTAGATTCTTGGTCTCCATGGGAATTTGGCTTAGATCCCAGTTCCAGCTAAGGGTTCCTTTCCACTGATTGGATAGTTTAGCCAATCAGCCCTTGATTACCATCCTAGGTTGAGTGCCACCATTGTACAGGTGTGTGCATCTTGTCACGCTGGTCACTGTTGTATAGCAGTGTCCCCTTCTTTCTCCCAATATTGTTGGCCTATTTCCCCTGTCAGCTCATGTAGTGCTTTCTGGGACTATATAGGCTAACCATATGAAGAACTGGCTTCCTTCTAGATCCCAGCTGAGTCTCAGTGTTGTGTGACAACATCCTGTGAATCAACCCAGATGCCCATTGCTGGACGAATGGATATCAAAGTTGTGGTACATATACACAATAGAATACTACTCAGCCTTAAGGGAAAATGACATAATGAAATTTGCAGAAAAATGGATGGCCTTGGAACAGATCATACTCTGAACTCACACAAGAACATAAAGACAAATGCCACATATTCTCCCTCATCTGTGGTTCATAATCAGGTTCAGTTTGAATAGTAAGCAAACCTGATGTGCAATCTCTAGAAAGAGACAAGCAAGTTGGAAGGGGTTGGGAGGAGTGAATGGGAGGGCTGGGGTTGATTTACATATAACTAAATCCAAAATGAACTGGTACTTAGTAAAATAGAAGATATACCCTTCCATAGGAATATGGCGTACCATATGGTAAGAAGAGCCCTCAAGAGGGTCGCTCTAGCTTGCAATTCCCAATGCCAGAAATTGGTTAGTTCTCACATTGAGCTGTCAATCCACAAGGTCCCCAGAACGAAACAGGCTTCTGTCAAAACACTTGATTAACTGTCTGATGTAAAAAAAATTGTCTTTTTTTTGAAATAGAGATAAGTTTTATTATATGTTGATTGAAATGCGAGAGAGCTGTGGCTCATCCAACCCTACCAATGAACCGTAGGCCAATAGCTGACATCCTGACAAGAGATGAGCCACCCCAGACATACCATGGAGGATCTACATGCAACCCCACAGAGAATGATGGGATGAACAAGTGACCCATAGTGACAGCCAATCAGTCAACACAGGATAAGCCAGTGATACAGACACCAAGGATTTTCGACACAACCTAAAGCAGAAGTACAGAGACTCCTAAGTTCTCAACAATAAAACAGCCTTAATACTAACCCACCACGACTCAGGGAACTGAGTGGAAGAGGGGGTGGAAAGATTGTGAGAGCTGTGGTGGGGGAGAATACCCAAAGTCATGGCCCCCCTCCGTAACAACATACTAAGGCCGGCGGAACTGGGCTGACTCCTAGGCTATCCATGGTCCCCTGCCCCAAGGACTGATCCAGACGGCCCATGGAGGAGGCTATCCAGCTGATTGGGAATGGGGAGGGGATATTGGGGAATTGGGGATAACAACTCATTATTTTCCCATTAAATAATGTAACTCATTATGGACAATAGAAATAAATAAATAAATAAAAAGAAATATAATCATTTGTTATATTATTTTCACCCATATTTGTAAAAAATTTGAATAGAAAAACATAAATTTCTTTGGAAAACAACTAATTACCCAACAACTTGTCGACTCTAATTAACATCTTATCTTATAATGCATCTATAAATTTAAATGTATCTTACTCATCAATTTATTTTTACTCCCTATCTTGAGCTTTGACAGGAACTGTAGAGGTAAGAGGATATCTTAAGTCATTTACCAAGTGATTTGAACAACATGGGTGATCAAACAGGATGACATGGCTAGAAACATGACTTTAAGATCTTAATTATAACTTTGAAAAAATTATTTATTTATTTACAAGAGAAACAGAGATAGAGATAGAGGAGAGATAGAGAGATAATGGGCTCTCCAGAGCCTCTTGCCATTACAAACAAACTCTAGACACATATGCCATTTTGTTCATCTGGTTTTACATGGCGACTCAAACTAGGGCCTACAGGCTTTGCAAGCAAGCGCCTTTAACCCCTGAGCCATCTCCCTAAACCTTAATTGTACCTTTTGATTATTGAACTTTACCCATTTTTTTGAAAATTGGAGAAAGCAGGGGACATTCATATACAACATCAAATGATGGTCTGAGAATGCAGAACACAATATTATATATGGAAGCGACCAGCAAGATAAGAAGTACTCATCTGTGCAATAGTGGCACTTAACCTAGGTGGGTAATCAACAGCTGGCTAATTGGCTAAGAGATCCGCTTAGGGACAAGGAACCCTTAACTGGTACAGGGATCCAAGGCAATTTCCTATGGAAGCCAAAAACACGATCTCCAAGGGGAAGTCCCCGCTAACCATGGGCCTGTTACAGGGAGGCTACACCTATTAAAATCTCGCCAAATTAATAATGTTTATCTCATTTAACCAATACTAATCTCACTCTCCGATGGTGATTCTGCTTGTATTTTTCAGAAAGCAGTGAGAACCATGGACAACCCAATTCCACTAACAAGACCAGAGATGATGGGGGCACCCAAGCAGGAGATGAACCACCCCTAATTCACCATCTAGAGCCCTACCGAAACCTTCAAGGAAGCAGCATGATGAGCAAAAGACCTACCTCTGCAGCAAGTCAGACAATCTATGAAAGGATAATGGAGACAGACACCTAGGATGCCCAACATATTCCAAAGCAGAAATCCAGAGACTCTTAAGACTCAACAATAAAGCAGACTTAAAACTCACCCACTATGACTCAGGGAACTTTTCAAAAGAGGGGGTGGAAAGATTGTAAGAGCCATGGTGGGGGAGAATATCCAGAGACATAGCCCCCCTCAGCAACAATGACAATAACAACAGCAAACCCCCCCCACAACACAACCTGGCTACTGCTTGTACAAAATTGTCATTTTTATAGATCAAAATAGTAATGTATATTGAATAAAGTAACAGTTATTGTCCCCATGTGGGAAACAAAGTGACAGAAATATGCCAGGACTTTCCAGCAGGTGCATGCATTGCCTCCCGTTGGCATTTTGACTCAGGTGCGACTGCCAAGGCATAAGAAGAGATGTTTTATTCCCATCATGATTCAGGGGAGTAATCTAGACATCCCAAAATAGTGGAATGGTTAAACAAATTGTGATATTTTCATAATTGACTTCCATGCAGCCATGAGAAATCAAGTTGTCGAAAGATATTTATCCACATAGAAAACAGCGTATCCTGTATTGATACACTTGAATCATAACCTAGAAAATGGAATGTTGCTATATTTGTGAAGATAAAAAGGAAATGCTGTTTTACTATACAAGTAACTCTAGTGAGTCTATCTAGGAAAAGACATGCAGAGGTAGCCACACTAAAATATGCTTTTCACAAATATTCACCAAGTTCTCATTGTACATGAGCAATTCTTCAGGATGCTGGTTATAGAGTGGTGTACAAAACAGTGTGGTTCTGAAATAGTGGAAGAGATGCAAAAGGAAGAAAGAAAAAAATTACAGGGAAAGAATGCTGAGTTACTGTGGAGTGGGAGGTTGGAGAAAACCTCCTTGAATAGGTATCCCAGACCTGCAGGATGTGTGGCACCTGTCAGCTAGAGACAGACAGAGAGATGAACACTGGGACGGTGTGTGTGCCAAGGTAGGCAAATGTGTGATCTGCCCATGGAAACGAGAGAAGCCCAGTAAACACAGGGCAAGTGACAGGAGGAGAGAAAGCAAAGAAGACCAGAAAGGGATGTCAAACATGGATCATCTAGGACCTTAGCACTTGAACAAGGAATGAAGATTTAATTATAAATGCAGTATTTTTGAGAGTTCAGCTGTCACCATAACTGCTTCTCCTTTGAAGGGAGCATACTTTTCTTCTGGCTGCATTGGCGATTTCTCGCCATCTGTGATGTTCTCAAACTCACTGTGATCTGTCTTAGAGTAGATTGTGTTTTGTTTGTGTTGCTTGGATTGGAAGGACTCTTGAATCTGTTTAAACAGTTCTGGAAAATTCTTGGCATTTATCCCTTCATATATTGTTTCTTTCTCATTCTGTCTCTCCCCCCTCTCTCTCTCTTTAAAACTGAATTAAACAAATCAGCCTCTGACTCTGTCCCTTTAATTACTTTTATATTTTCATTTCTTCTTTCTGTACTACTTTCCAAGTAACAGGAGTACTCTACTAGTTCACTAACTCGTTTTTTAATTATCACACCTGTTATCAAACCCATTAATTCAGTCTCTGTGATGTTATCTTTCATTTCTTGAAAGCCCATTTGTTTTGTTTCACATAGTTATTCCAGGTTGCTTCTTTGGAAGTTTCCACAGAGATATTTTAAAATATTTTTTCACTGAATGAACACATGTAAAATGCTTTTGTTAATCCAATTTAAAGTTTTTGGGTTTTGTTTTCTCGGTCTATTCTTTAGACTGAATTTTCCACTTAATAGCTCTTACTTTGTACAGTGGTATTTTCTACTATGCTTTATCCATTGCCCTTGTAAATTTTCTGAGACTTCTTTGAAACCTAGGATCACATCCTATAAACAGAGTTTGGGTTTGTTTTGGTTTGACTTTGCCTATGTGTGTGCTCCCAGAGTACAACTTCAAGAAACAAAATTCATAGCTTTCTATACACCTTTCAGTTCAAAACCATTTAGCCCATTTACACACACACACACGCACACACACACACACATTTATATATAACCATTTTGCACTGAGAACTTCTAGGAGACATTTTTTTTATTCCCTGGATCTGCTAAAGAAATATTTTAATCCTTGAGATGGCATTACTACATCTGCCCTTTTGATGCCCCTGCTTTGTATGGGAAGCTAGCTATTCTATGACCTGTCCCACTTTAGGAAGGCTGTGGGATTTGATTTTTGTCTCATTGCCTCATGAGTCTGTGATCAGTTTACCCCGTTCAGCAAAAGGGGCAAAAACTCACTGCTTGGTGCTCTGAATCGCTAATTTCCCATAGATACAGTAATTCCTTATCAAAGAATCAGTCCTTTGACATTTTAAATAAACTTTTAAAAACTTTTAAATCATTTCTTGCTGTTTTTAGAATGAAGTTTTCCAAACATCTGAGCAATCCTTATTCTTTTTTAAAAATATCTTTATTATGAATAAGTGTGAACATTGTATGAGCAAATCTTGTGAATGTGTCTCCGTTTCCCATGCCCACTGGGGTCCTTCCTCCGTGCGCATACTGGATCTGTCCATAGGTTAAGGGTTGTGAACTGCACCAGAGGAAGCCAGTTTTTCTTTCTTTTTTTTTTCTTCCCCATTTGTGTATTGTTGCTGAGGGGAGCAATGTCTTTGGATATTCTTCCCCACCATGGCTCTTTATAATCTTTCAGCCCCCTCTTCTGCTCAGTTCCCTGTGTCATAGTGGGTGAGTTTTGAGTCTGCTTTGTTGTTGAAATCTTAAGTATCTCTGGATCTTTGCCCTGAGTTGTGATGGGTATCATTGGTGTCTATCTCCATTGACCTTTCATGGATTATCAGACTTGCTGTGTATGATTGGTCTCCTGTTTGTCTGGTTACTTTCTCATAGGTTTCATTTGGGCCCTGTGTGAAAGTTAGGTGTGGTTTGTCTCCTGCCAAGATGTCAGCCATCATCCAACATCCTGACCTAACCATCTGTCCATCTGTGTGTGTGTAGGGGTCCCATGATATATTGATAAGATGGTGTTGATTTGGTCCAGGAGTGTGTGTGTGTGTGTGTGTGTGTGTGTGTGTGTGTGTGTGTGTGTATAGATTAAGAGTTCAGTGACATCCAAGTTTAACCATTAAGAGTGATTATTTCTGGTCTCAAGATTAGGAGAAAATTTTTTCCCATATTTTCACTACTAGGTATGTATTATATTTGTTTTTATTTAAAACTAAAGATAGCTTCTACATGCCATAACAATTATAATTTCTTTTGAAATTATAAGAGATATAGCTCAGTTGGTAGTGTTTGCCTAGCATATATAAGGCTCTGGATTTGATCCTCAGCACTGCTTTAAAAATTATCTTTTAGGGGCTGGAGAGATCGCTCAGTGGTTAAGACCCTTGCCTGTAAAATCTAATGGCACTGGTTCAATTCCCCATTACCCAGTAAAGCCAGATGCGCAGAGTGGCACGTGCATCTGGAGTTTGTTTGTAGCAGCTGGAGGCTCTGGCGTGCACATTTTTTCTCTCTCCTTCCATCCCTTCTTGCAAATAAATAAATAAAAATATTTTTTAAATGTCTTTTAGGAACTTGAAACTGGTTACCACCATATGAACTTCCCCTCTGTTTTTGCTTTACCCTTGTGTGTATGTGTGCATGTGTCCACTATACTTTAAATTACTGTAGTTTCAGAAGTCATTTCTAATATATTAGTTGTCACTTCTCCCTAGTATCTATCACATTGCCTTACACAGGGTAAATGTTTAATAAATGTCGAGTAAACGAAAGCTTTCACATGTCAGAGACACTCAATAATTATTTTCTCACTGAATCTTGGATCAGACTCTCTGTAATGATGTTATAATCACAAAACAACATGTTTCCCATTCAGACTACCCATAGCTATAGCGCACAAAGCTTACTTTTTCTTATTAAATAGTGTGTTAGTCAGCAGTCTGTTGTTATAGTGAAAAGCCCAACACAGTCTACCTAAAGTAAAAAGAGGCCTGCTTAGCTCAAAGTCCAAGCAGAAGTATCACCATGTGCTTGGCCTCTGCACATGGCAACCGTTGGTGTTCTCCAAAAAGCTCATGAGTGGATGGGTTGGTTCCTAGCAGATGGCACTCCAGGGAGGGTTGGAAGTATTGCTCTCTTTTTCTGTCGCTTTCCTGGTCACTGTAAGGCAAGCAGCTTTGCTCCGTCACACATTCCCTGCCATAGAGTCCTGCCACACCCAGCCCAGAAACAACAAACCCAAGTGATCACAACTGAAGCCTCTAAAACCGGGAGCCAAATAAATCTTTCCCTTTTTCTTTTTCTTTGTGTGTGCGTGTTCTTGTACATGTGTGTGGAAGCCAGAGGTCCATGCAAGATGTTCTTCATGGCTTTCCACCCTGTTTATTGAGTTAGAATGTCTTTCTTGAACCCAGAGCTTGGCCATCCAGCTAGTCTAGCTTGCCCCTGGGGACCCTTTCTCTCTGCCACGGAGGGCTGGGATTACATTCAGGCTACCATGCCTATCTGGCATTGGGTGCTGAGGATCTGAACTCAAGTCCTTACACTGGTGCATCAAGAGTTTGACTTACATCTCTCTAGCCCCACTTTCCTCTTGTTAGGTTGTTTCTGCCAGGTAGTTTACCATTGCAACATAAAGCTAACACATTATGGAAGGAGCCTGTGTAGGACTAAAAAGTCACCCTATCCTAAACAGAGAAAAAAGTGGACAGTGCTATGACAGCTAAGAACTACCTCAGGCCCCTGTGACCTCAACACCCGTCGCTGGGCCTGACTCATCAACAGCGCCCCCCAAAGGTTAAACCCAAAGTTTAAACAAATGGATTTACAGAGGAGCACTCCCCATGCATACCACAGTGCTCAATGAAGTCAAGCAGCAAGCTGAGCATGGTAGGAATACCTAATGGTCCAGACAGGCTAAAGTGGCACCAACCTTAATGCATTTGTTTGCCTACAGGCATTGTGACAGCACAGATGGTGTGGGAAGCCGCCCACTGTTCTGGCCTGCACACACCGTGGGCCTGCCTTCTCCCATAATGAGCTTCCTCTCTCCCACAAGAGCTGACTACAATGATGATATTTCACTCAGCAAACTCTGGAAGGGAATATGGGTTGGTTTCTTCTCCTTTTATTGTCTTAACTACTGCATAAGTCTAAACCTTCTTAGAAATCCTCAGAGGGTAAAGCTGGAGATAGGATCGTCTCTCTGGAGCCGGTGGGCTCCTCACTCTTTAATTATGTACATGCTAAAGTCATTCTCAGGGCCAGACCACGGGAAGGCCATATAGCATAGAACAGGTATTTAAAGTCCAATTCTCCCACGCTCTCAATGGGGTAGTAAGCAAGATGTACGACATGGACCGGAAAGTGATGAAGATGCTCTGAGTTCCATAATTCTCACCACCTCTTCTCCCCTGTCTGGGTCTCCCTCCCCCAGCTGGAAAGATGGAGATTTCCCAGTGTTTCTGCAAAGAGACTCATGGTGCCCATCCTGCTCCCGGGTTCTTGTCTTGGCAGCTTCCCAGAGGGCTTGTGCCAGTGCCATGGGCTACCTGGGGAGAACACCCAGCTGGCCACCCCGAGGAAGTCAGGCCCAGCCAAGGCTAGAACAGCTGCTGCAATGGGACTTCAGGGAGCCCAGGCCACCTTGTGCTCTGTGCCAGCGAGGCCCTGACAGCATCTGCATACCACAAAAAGCCAATACATAATGCAGAACAGCGCGCTCCCACTTTCCAAGTCCTTCTTCATTGTCCTCCTAGGGCATGGAAAATGGAGAGCTTGTCCACGGGCTCTGCCTACAGTTATGTCCTCACATACTCCCATCTAGGCCATTTGTCCCATACCTGGACAGGTGGGTTGCCTCGGGGTCGAATCATGGCAACAGAAAAGAGTAGGCTGGGTTTTCACGTGCCCTCGGGTGGAAGTTACTGGAACTCGTGTTGAGGCTGTGCAAGGACAGGAGATGCTAATGCAGCAAGAGTCCGGGTCTGTCATGTGTGTTGACCTGGCCCTGGGCACCAACTACCCCCCAACACCCCATTCATTCGCTGCTTCCCCAAGAGCTTCTATCCCATGATCCCACGGCTCAACTGAAAGCAGCAGGCGAAAAGTCAAATACTTCATTAAAAGCAGCAAGAGACTCCATTGTAAACCCACGGCTCTTGCCCATCAAAGATCAGACATGGGGATCCAAATCAGTTCTGGTTTCAATCAGAGACCAGAGACTTAAGACGGAGTTTGCAGTGTGAATCCTTTCAATATATAGCAGAGAGCCCCCCACACCTACCCAGTCTCTCCTGGTTTTACCTTATTTTTATACCTAAAAGAGCTCTTCAAGAAATGTTGCTCATGTCTCTTTTTTCCTCTCTCTGTCTTTCTCTCTCTTTCTTTCTTTCTCTCTCTCTCTCTCTCTCATTATATCAAAGCAGGGAGAAGCAGAGAAGTACTTCAAAAAGTAAGCATCAGCTCGAGTCTCAGGTTTATTGAATTCCTGGAAATGCTGTCTCTCCTTCTGAGAAAGGTGTTTGGAAGCAACTTTAATCTGACCAAAGAAAAGAGACAGAGGAAGGAAAAGACCCAGGGAGAGGGAGTGTTGGCTGAGGGAAGAAATGGAAAGAGAAAGAGGGGGAATTGTTAATTTCAATTGATTTTCTGATAAGGTTTCATATCCTGAAGTGTGCTTCAAATCTGAGAAGTGACATCTGTTGAGATGGCCCGTCAGTGTCTGAATTCTCCTGAATGTAATTAGATCTGAGACAAGATAGAATACTCAGTACGGTGGCCCTTAGGGAGGAAATGGTCTTTGAAAAGAATTATGTTAATCAGACTAGCCTTCTTCTTGCATCTGTTCTGCTGTTATTCTGGGTAAAATTAATAGGTCTAAGGAAGAAGCTGATCATAATGACAATCTGGTCTTCACAGCAGGAGGTTTTATAAAGGAGTTGAACTGTGCCTTGTTGAGAACACTTAAAGTAATTAGTTACAGGGCTACTCACTTTCTTTCCTTTTTAATAATAATAATGGTTATTAATGTTTACAAATTAAAGAGTCTCACTCCCGATGAAAGGAGTGCTGAAATAGAGCCTCTGGTGCAGGCTCCCTGCACCTTTCTGCCTCCTGGGGAGGGGAATGGCTGGAAGCAAGTCCTCTCCCCCACCTTCCTTGCTCCCCAGGGCACCTGGAGTTTACAAATGGGAGGGGCCAGCAGAGTTCAAGGCCCAGGGAAGAGATTCCTATCTTCCATAGGCACAGCGCCTGGCACAAGTAGGAGGTCAGTAAGTATTTGCTGGTTGGATGGCAGAAAAAAAGGGGTTGGGGGGGGAAGGAGATTTGAAAGGGAAAAAAAGGAAGAAAGACTAGAAAAAAAGAAAGGAAAAGATAAGAAGGGGTTAGAAGGGAAAATGAGAGAAAGCTGTTTCTCACGGTCTTACCGTAAGACATAACTTCAAAGCAGGTGTGGACATTGGCTGGAGAAGTTGGTTTCCAGTCTCTTCTCTGTCAGTCTACAGAGCAGTGGTGGGGAAACCATAGCCAGTGGCTAAGCCCTGCCCACCATGCTTTCATAAAACACCTTCATGTTGCCCATCACTCCCCTCACTCTTGCCCTGCACTTGCGTAGCTGTGACAGAGGCTGACATATGCCATGTGGCCTGTCACAGAGGAACCTTGCTGACTCCCATCTCCTAAGACGCCTGCATGCTACCATCCTGAGTAGCACTGACATTTCTGAACAGAGTGCCCTCAGTCAAGAAAGGTATCTGGTAGAGGGTAGGAGGCAAGCCAGGGCCAGGAGGGTGATGATGGAGAGATGGTACACTTCTGACTGCTAAGATAAATTTAGTCTGAGCTGAATTCCGAGAGGACCAGATGCATTGTGTTTATTCCATGACCACGGGGCTGGTGGGGCAGGGACAGGGGATCCGCTTTATCTCCTAAAAATACAGTGTGATATTATGGTATGAGTGAAATATGAGCAGGCTGGAGTGGCTAACGACACTTGCAAAGCCCGATGACTCAGTACCCATATAAAGCCAGTGGCACAAAGTGGTACATGTGTCTGAAGTTCTTTTGCAGCAGTAGGAGGCCATGTTGTGCCCATGCACTCTCTCTCTCTCTCTCTCTCTCTCTCTCTCTCTCTCTCTCTCTCTCTCTCCTCTCAAGTAAAATAAATAAAAATATTTTTTCAAAAGAGTGACAAATGAAAGAATTGACTGTAATTTTTTGACATTCCTATGTGTGTGTGTTTTATGTGGATGTATGTCGTCACACATGTGTGCAGGTGCACATGTATGTGTATGTGCATACATGTGGAAGCCAGAGGCTGAAAGTGTGTGTCTTTCTCAACACTCTTCCCTTCACTTACTGAAGCAGGGTCTTTCACTTGAACCCAGAGCTCACCAATTCACTTAGTCTAGCGAGCCAGCTCGCCCTGGGGTGCCCCTGTTTCTGCATCCAGAGTGCTGGGATTAGAGATGGGTTGCTACACTCTCTCTTCATGTACATGGGTGCTGGGGGTTCAAATGCTGGTCCTCACACTTTCATAGCTGGAGGTTGGGTGCTGGGGGTTCAAACTCTGGTCCTCACGCTTTCATGGCAAGCACCTTATCCACTGAGCCACCACTTCATCCCTAATGTGTCATCTGAACCAATCATTTCACTCAAAACCAGGGTGCTGAACCGTAGTCTCCTCACTTGTGAAATGGGCATGGAAATAATCTGAGCAAAGTTGTCAAAGTTCTTTGACAGTCACACAGGTTTATGCAAACAGTACATCATGACACCCAGTGTGCAACAACATGGTGGAGCTGCGCAAGCCAGTGTGTGGCTGCTGTGGAGTTCAGGCTTCAGATTCCTGAGATCCGCCTCTGGCAGAGGGATTTTATAGGCATTTTTAGTAAAGTTGGGTGTGTCAAGGTCACACTTTGAATCTATATGCCAAGTGAGGTTTTATAAAACCACAAACCACACATATATAAATATATATAAAATAAATATATATAATAATATGTATAGAATATAATAAAATTATATATAATATATATAGATAATATATGTTAGATTTATATTTATTTTATATATTATTATATATTTAAATATATTATATCTTATTAATAAATATAATATATAAAATTATATATAATATAATAAAAATATATAAATATATAATATATATTTTATAAAACCACAAACCTATATATATATATATTTTTTTTTTTTTGCTTGCATATCTGCTGGTGAGCCAGAGTTCAGTTGTCTAGGCTTGGCTGCAGGCTGCAGGCGTGATCCAAGGAGGATGAGTCTCACGCTCCTTGCATCTGGGCCTTCAAAAAGCGGGCTCCTTTCTCGGTGACAGTTACATGAGCCCAAGCATTTGCAAGCATCCTATTGCTAACATCTCTTTGGCCACAGCAAGAAACAAGAAGGCTCCTTTCACCTTGAGGCCAAGGCCAGCATCAGTGGGTTGGGAAAGCATACTCCTGCATGGAGGTCAGAGGATGGGAGTGAATATTTGCTGAAACTCATCTGCCATTGAAGCCAAAGCAGGAGCTAAGCAGCATCTAGCCTAGTCCCTAGCTATGGGATCCAGTTACCCAAAGATGCCACCTCCATTTTGATGTCTATTAGTGGACCATCACTGGATGTGGGCCATAGATGCCCTTGTCAGTCTGGTGGCAAGTTTACCCTTGACCTCACATTTATATTTTTTTCACACCTGTGAAACTGATATGGATCCTTAAGCAAAAAGACCTGCATAGTTTCTCCAATAGCTCAAATTCCTTAATCAGTTGTGCGTGTGTGTGTGTTGTGTACACATGGGTGTGCAGATGTGAACACTCCATGAGCATGTACATAGAGGCCAGGTGAAGACATCGGATGTCTTCCTCATCTGCTCTTCTGTTTTACATCCCTGAGAGAAGCCTCTCGCTGAACCCAGAGCTCAATGATTTTGGTTAGACTGGATCACTATAGAGCCCCAGAGATCCTCCCATTCTAGAGCCCCCACCCCAGCCCACTCCCACAATTGTGGTTACAAGCATGCGTGTCTGTGTCTGGCTTTTCATATGGGTGCTTGGCATTGAACTCAGGTCCTCATGATTATGTAGCAAGATTATTCCTCACTGAACCATGTCCACAGCCCCCATAGAAAAGGCCTTATTAGGTAAGAAAAACTTTGGGCCTTTGAGAGGAGTGTAGGTATCATAAAGACACACACAGGAAGAGAGAGGATAGTGGTAATAAGAAGGCAAAAGAAGACAGGACCAAAGTCAGATTTCAGCAAAAGCAAAGGTCACCTTGAATAAGAACGACAGCCATGGGCAGGGGGTCCACTTCATTAATTATACCATAATTGGAAAAAAAAATCTGTCGCTGTTCCTGGGCTGTCCTCACTGTCCTCCAGAGCTACAGGAAGTGCTGTGGCATCTGTGGAAGAGAAAGGCACACAGCTACTTTCTCCTTTTTCTGTCTTTCTTCCTCTCTCTTCCTTCTGCTCCACCAGAGGTAAGGATAAGGTTACCGTAGGAGCAACAGCTTCATAAATATGCAGAAGAAAGACAAATCAACCTGAAATCCAAAAAAATAATTAAAATATAAATAGACTTGTTTGTTTCAAGGATTTGCAATGAATGCTTGACTCAGTCTGAAGATTAATCAGTGATGGGTGATTACACACACACACACACACACACACACACACACACACACAAAATAACCCTGGTCCCTTCTCAACACTATGAATGCAAAAACAGTGGGAGTTTTCTGGCTAAAACAGAGGTGAAGTTACGTGAAGCTCTTTGCTGCACTTGAAAGTTCATTTCCTGACAGCCCAGGATGGCCCTGGCAAGATGTCTCTAGAATCTAAGAGCAGATTCCCCCCCCCCTACACTGCCTATTCACTCTCTCTTTTCTCCTTCCCTACCTCCTTTTTGCCCTGTTACTTCGTCCCTCTTAATTCCCCCCCCAAAAAAATTCTACTTTTTTTTCCTACCAAAAGAGATGAGCAGTTGTTGTTCAATCCACAGACATTTAAGGAGCTTTTCACACTGGGTCGGCTCTGCCCTGAACAATGAGAGAGGAAATCACAGTCCTGACTCACACTTCTAATCCCTGCACCCAGGAGGTTGAGGCAGGAGGATTACTTTGAGTTTGATGCCAACCTGGGATACATAGGGAATTCAAAGCCAGCCTGAAACATATAGAGAAACCTTGTTTCTAAAGACAACAACATAAACAAAGTGGGCTGGAGAGGTGACTCAGTGGATAAAACATTTGCTAGGCATGTGTGAAGACGTGAGTTCAGATCCTCAGAACTTGTGTAAAGCTGGACAGAATAGTGCTAGCATCTGTAATCCTAGTGTGACTTGGGCAAGAAGAGAGACAGAGATAGAAGAACTGCCCAGGAGCACCCACACTCACCCATATGAGCGTGCACACACATCATATACCCCTCCGACCCCAACATATACACAAACAAGTTGATCTGTTCTTCTTAATTGGGGGAAGTTTTGTCTTTTTAGAAGGCATTTGATGGTGTCTGGAGACATTGCTGTTTGTCATAGCTTGGGTAGGGTGGTGTCAGAATTTATAGGTAGAGGCCATGGAGACTGTCAGGTACATTAGAATACACAGAGGAGTCTGTCTCCCCCACAGAGAGCTGGATGTTAGTGTGAGGATGGATCATGAACACATGTTTTCTAGAGGGAAAATGGAAACCCAAGCACATTAAAGGCTTCTTCCTTTCTAGCCTGTGGATTCAGGACGATGCACTATGGTACCTGAGCTGAGGCTAACTGCTTATCTTGTTTCTCTCTCAGGACTCTGGATTGTCCCAACTCTGCTGCCCCCCACTGCTGGCTGTCACTGTTGAGAACTTGGAATAATTGTAGTCTCAGGAATGAAACATATGTCCCTTAATGTGCCATTCCAAAAGTCACCTTAGTATTTGGCCATTTACCTAACCCACTCCTCCATCCATCCACCCACCCACTCATTCATTCCCCCAGCCAGCCAGCCAACCATCTTTGTGTGAAATACCCACACATATTCAAACTGTACTTGGCACATCTCAGTCTCAGACAAGACTTCTTGGGAGGGAAACAAATCTGTTTTCAGTATTCACAGTCTTTCTCTCCCTTCTTCCCTCCTTCTGTCTCTCTCTCTCCTTCCCTACTTCATCTCTCCTACATTTTCCAGAACTTACTGAATAGAGGCCATGGAGATGACTCTCTCTCTCTCTCTCTCTCTCTCTCTCTTTCTGTGTGTGTGTGTGTGTGTGTGTGTGTGTGTGTGTGTGTGTACCTTGGCCTTGAACTTGCTATACAGCTGAAGATGCCTTTGAACTTGAACTCTGATCCTCCTCCTTCTGCCTCCTGAGTTTCTGAAATTTGAACGTGTGTCTCCATGCCTGGCTTGAACTTTTTGTCTTAAATAAAAACTATTTCAAACATGCATTTAACATATTTTCATCACATCCACCTTCCGTTACCCTCTCATCTCCCTCCTCCTCCCACTAAACCTGTTCTTCTTCCCAAGTAATCCCTTTCCAGAGCTACATGTGAGGATGGCTGAGAAACCCTGAAAAAAGCCTGGTCTAGTGGGAGAATCAAAATACAAACACATTCAAAGGTGCTATGGCTTCACTATTCTGCAGTGGTGGTTTTGCATGATGACCGTGAGCAGTGGGCCAGTTTCCTTCTCTTGTTAATGCCTCTACTTTGCTATCTGTTAAATGGGAGTCTTACTCTCACCCATGAGTGAGATCACTGTTCAAGGCAGGCCCAAATCTAGGAAGGACATGAAATGGAGGTCGGGCAGTAGGATCTTGACTATGTCCACACTGGTTTTGTAGCTGTTGGTAATTGTGCATTCATCTCTTCATTGGCACATAGAGAATGATGATGGCACTTAACTAAGGGTCAGTCTGAAAACTGTCAGTGCGTGAAAAGCACTCAGCACATAGTAGGTACTCAGAAATATTAGACATGTCTGGGAATTACCATCACCAAGATGGAGTAGTCACTAGTTTAGAGAGTATGGGGAGAAATAATGAGGCCCTACATTCAGCAGTGAGACCTCCAAAGAGAACCTTTTACCACCAACTGGTAAACCAGAGCTTTTCTTCTCTTTTCAGATGATGGTGACCACTGGGGTGACTCAAAACTCACCAACAGGCTGAGAAGTGCCAGTGGAGTGGTCAGCACTCAGTGAGACTCGCTATCATACTCTGAGCCTCAGGGACCATCATGGAAGAGGTGGCGGAAGGAATCTGAAACCAAGGGAAGGAGAGGAGTGCTTACAGTGCTGTCTTCCAGACACAAAGCAGCCATGCTGTTCACTACCTCACAGTGGCTAACACTACCTACATAACGGGAGGCAAAAAAGATGACATTGAAACAGAAGACAGACTGGTTGGAAAGAGGAAGAGATTTAGCGGAGGGGGGTTTGGCAGGGGGTCAGGGGAGGATGAACGTGGTATACTGTCCATGTTTATGGATGTTGTCAATAAAAAGTTACAAAACAGTTTCTCCATGTCAACAGTATTTACATGCAAGGACAGATAGTCTTTTGTGGTGGGCACTGTTCTGCACATGGGAGGGTGAATAATAGCACCATCCTTGGCCTCTACTTACTAGATGTAATAGTACCCTCTCCCTCTGACTGTAACAGCCAATGACCCCAGACATCATTACCACATATCTTCTGGAATGTAAAATTAATTTAAAAATTAATGTTTTCAATGATAATAATAAAATAGTGATCGTCATAAGAATAATAATATGCAAGGAATCTTCCCCTGATCAATTATAATTTGCCTTTTAACTGAACATAAGGGCACCTCATGTATGCTGCATACATAGAAACTTTGAAGACGTATCTCGAATTCAGAATCTGAGGCTCCTTCCCACGCTGCAGTCTGGCAGTTCCTCAAGGCAGTGTGCTCCCAGCTCAGTGCACTTTCTGGGAGGCGGAGGGGTTACAAATGCTCACAAGAATATGTTCCTTCCCAAGCAGAGATAACTGTGAATCTCATGATTAACGCATATATTCCACCCAATTATGATATTAATATAAACATGACTTTGGAAATATAACAATATAAATATGTATTAATCAGTAATCACTTACATGTCTTTATCAGCCTTTCAGTCACACAGATCCTGGCTTGAGGCTTGATGGCAGGTTCCACTGAAATAACTGTAAGCAAGTAGCTGATGCTCTCAAAGTCTCTACTACCTCTTCTGGAAAATGGGGTCAACAATTTTATTCACCTTGTGAAGATGAAGAGAATTCATTGGGTAAATAAGAAGAGCTTAGTGTAGTATGAGGCACAATTGAAATATTCAATAGAGAAAAAATGTTAAAATAAGAATAGCCTTTAGTCACATACTAATACCTGTTCTCTGGATTTTCAACCAGTTTTAGGAGCTAGTAAAATTTTGGGTTCTCAACTACATCTGGTTGACTAATGTCTTCCCAAAATTCATGTCAAGAATTCAGAATGAAGGCTGGAGAGACGGCTTAACAATGAAAAGAACTTGCTTATAAAACTTAATGGCCTGGGTTCAAATCCTCAGTACCTATATAAAAAGCCAGATGCAAAAACTGGTACATGTATAGGGAATTCTTTTTAGTGGCAGGAGGCCCTGGCATGTCCATATTCTCTCTCTCTCTCTCTCTCTCTCTCTCTCTCTCTCTCCCTCCCTCCCTCCCTCCCTCCCTCCCTCCCTCTCTCCCAAATAAATAAATAAATAAAACTATTTTTTAAAAGAATTCAAAATAAAACCTTATTCTCAGGGTAGGATTTTTGACCTACCACCATACCACCCAGACACACCTGATCTTGTTGAATCTCAGAAGCTAACCAGGGTGTGGCCTGCTGGGTAGTTGGATGGGGAAACAGGGTTTATATACATGTAATTAGAAAAGCTACTAAGTTAAGTGGGTCTTCCTTCCATCTAATGACAAGTTCGAAGAGGATCATGTGACAAGTCAGGCATGTGAAGGTGGAGGCAGAGATTGGAATGCTGCCACTATGAAGAGGGAAGGAGGGCTCCTTTCCTGAAGCCCTTGAAGGAGTGTGGTTATGTTCAACTCAGACTTCAGACGCTTCAGTTCAGAACTGGACGATAGTAACTCGAGACTATTCTAAGCACTGTCACTTGTAATATACTGAAATGATGGCCTCCTTCATCTCATCACTTTAAGATAGGTGTTTCTTTTTTAAAAAAATGTTTTATTTATTTATTTTCAGAGAGAGAGAGAGAGAGAGAGAGAGTACCAGGGTCACAACCTTTTGTATCTGGCTTATGTGGGTACTGGGGAATTGAACTAGGGCCTTAGGTACTGAAGGCAAGAGCCTTGACCGCTGAGCTGTCTCTCCAGCCTGGTGCTGTTTCTTGTGGGGAAAAAAAAGGCTTCCTTATAGGTGGTTAAAATTTTTTTATTCATCTATCTATCTATCTATTATAGAGAGAGAGAAAGAGAAAGAGAGAGGGGGAGAGACAGAATGAGAATGGGTGTAGCAGGGCTTTTAACCACTGCAATCGAACTCCAGATGAAAGTGTCACTTTGTGCATCTGGATTACGTGGGTAATGGGAAATCGAACCCAGGTCCTTAGACTTTGCAGGTAAATGCCTTCATTGCAGCCATTTCTCCAGCCCCCTTATAGGTGTTTTTAACCATCTGCTCATTTATATTAGAGCTAGAATCATTCTTGACATTTTCTTCTATTAGTGAACTCAAGGATGTAGTCATTCTCAGCAAGCCCTCGTCTTCCTTCTGGTCAGAGAATCTTGACTGACTCATGCATACCTCTCTCTCTCTCTCTCTCTCTCTCTCTCTCTCTCTCTCTCTCTCTCTCCCTCTCCTCTCCTTTCACCAGGTCTTCTTATTTCTTTTTATTATTATTATTATTTTTTAAATTTATTTTCCATAATGGGGTCTTCTTATTTCAAATAGCCCTAGAGGGTCATGTTCTTCCCACCTTCTAGTCACAACCCAAATATAACTTAGCCACACTGGGCAACCCTCCGACGGATACATGTCTCATTTAATTACCATCTGCTTCTCTTTAGTCTGAACAATGGTCCTCGCCACTGAATTGGCCGTCGATTCACCTGTGTGTGTGACCTGTGGCAGATATCACTGTTGACATAATAGCTCTATAAATAGTTCTAGCTATTTGTCCGGTGAATCTAAAATGATAGAAAGTGCTCATAGAATCCTGGGCTTGGAAGATCCTTTTGTTCCAGTATTCCCCACCTTCTGCTTTCCCTGCTCAACATGAGCTTTTCTGTACAGTGTTATTATCAAGTAGACATCGAGTCATTGCTTTAAAACCTCCAGTGATGGGAAATTCACTGCTTCTTACAATTGTCCATCTTATCTTGAGACATTTCTAGTATTAGGAAGGTCTTTACACTGATATAAAATCTGTCTGTCATTCTCACTGCAGATCCTGGTTTTGCCCTCAAAGCCCAAACAAAATAACACTCATCCCTCTTCTTAGGCTCTCACAGCTTATAATAGTGATTTCAAATTCGCCACTCCAAGCCCACCTCCTGAGTTGTTTACTCTTTCACTGTAGCATGAACCACTACCTATATACTTTTTCAGACATTCTGTACTAAATTTAAAATTTTAAAGTCCCTAGACATTCTTGTTGCTTTCTGTCACATGAGACATATATGTGTACACATATATTTCATACACACACACACACACACACACACACACACACACTTCTTGTAGCATGACCCTAAAAGCATCCACAGCATTCCTGGTATTTCTGGTAGGGAAAGAGTAGACAGGATTACACCAAATTGCTTTGCTTATTTATTTGGTTAGTTTCTGTTTGTTCGTTTGAGACGAAGTCTCATTATGGAGCCCAGGCTGGCCTTGAACTCACTATTCCTCTGACTATCCCCCTCACTATCCCAAAGTCTTCCCAGTGCTGCATTTACAGGCATGAATTACCATCCTTAGTTCCTCCTCCCCCGCCTCCTCTTCCTTCCTTCTTATTGTTGTTGTTTGAGAGAGGGTCCCACTCTATCCCAGGCTGATTTTGAACTCATGGCAATCCCCCTACTTTGTCTTTCTGAGTGCTGGAATTAAAGTCATGTACCACCATGACTGGCATGTAAATATAAAAAGATTTCTGGGCTGAGTACCAGGCTATCCAGGGCCCCCTGCTACAAGGACTGATCCAGATGGTACACAGAGGAGGATATCCAGCTGATTGGGGATGGGGAGGGGGGGCATTGGGGAATCGGAGATAACAGCTCATCGTTTGCCCACTGAATAATGTAACACAGTATGGACAATAAATAGATATTAAAAAAAGATTTAGCTTTCTATTAGTTTATTCATAATGAACAAGAAGTTTAACAATAGGTAGACAGACATGAAAGCTAAGTATAGCAGAAGTGAAAAGGCATGCAAAGAGTGAAAATAATTCATTAAGATATTCAAGGAAGGATCGAAAACATTTGGTGTAAACTGGACTATGGATCAACGTAAAAAAGAAAAGAGCATAGAAATTGTGGTTTTAGTTTAAAGCTGTGATTAGGTTGATATTGCAGTTATTCTTATTGTGCAACAAAGCCCCGCCCCCTCCACTTAGTTTGTGAAAAACAAAAACCAACATTTTATTTTACTAAGTTCTGTGAGTCTGAATTTGAGCACAACCACTGGACATGTGTGGACGCACCTGGGTCCTCATCTGAAGAGACTCTGGTGTTGGAGAGACTGGAATCTGGAGGCTTCAACACATCATGTGTGGTGACTGGGGTCCCTGGCATTGTCATTCTAAACATACATGACTTTTCCATGTGACGTGGATTTTCTTGCAGCACGAAGGCTGACTTTTAAGAAGCAGTGTCCCCAAAATCAGCTTTCTAAGAGAGCCAGGCAGGTGCTGTGGCCTCTTCTTACCTCATTTTCACTGGGTCTCTTGGCAAAGGAGCCAAATGGTCACCTTGTAGAAGGGTGTGGAAGATGGGGAAATTTTGTTGCATCCATCTAGAAAAATAAAAATGAACAGTATCTTACAAGATTACTAAGCAGAGATAACCAAGAACACAGGAATTTTCTATGCAAGGCATCTTCTGAGAAGGACACAATTGCGTCTCCGTGTCTGCAATGTGTTTGACTCAGTTGTTTGCCAGTGTTCACACTGGCATGGCTTACACTAAAGATTAGGATGGTCATGACGTTGCTGGGAGAGGCTATGACAGGCCCAAACTAGAAATCACACCAGCAAGTCCAATAGAGACATAAAGGAAAGATGCTTAAGCCTAGCAATGTGGGCCCACATAAGGAAGATGCTTCATTAAGCAAGTATGACATTCTAGAAGCAACTGTTAGGTCTAGGGGACGTGTTTGTTTGCTTAGCAAAATCTTTAGTATTTTTTATTTTGAGATGCTACTATGGCTGTGGGTAAAGAGGGTCACAAGTCCTAGATCTTGCTTTACTCCATCACGGGGCAAATCTCACACTGGGGCTGCTGAGCCTATTCTATCCTGGGTACATGTTGCTCACAACCCAGGATGGCGATGTGCCCTCTCCTTTGCCCTTGTCTTGTTTTCATCCTTTGCGTGGCTTTGCTGCTAAACCAAGTAAACACAACCTTGAACTGAGTCCAAGAAATCATTTTGTAGCCTATTCTTGGAGACTGGACAGAACGTCACTACAAAGAAAGAACTCTAGGAAGAATTATGGGAAAAAGGCTTTTGTCCCAGGGCTATAATATACTGTGAGTACGGTATACTCATCTTCTTTTTCACCCTTGAATGGTAGCAGAAGTAATAATCAGCAAAATCCAGTAATGTCCTGTCAAAATACAACTGACTTTTAAAAAATAATGTTCTATCAGAGAGCTATTCCTTCTGGGAAGGATCTAGTTATAATACTTGTGCACAGTACCTATTTGGCAATTATCATGTATTGTCTTATGTCTTATATTTTTTAATCTCATGTGCATTTGGATAGTGATGGATTGGTCTTATACTCAGAGTGAAACTCTGTTGCGGATGTGATGATGTCAGAAATTTTACAAACTTCAAGCATACGCTTGGGTTATAACACCACACTTCCCACTGGTGTTAGCTGTTCCAAGCTCTGACCTTATGTCGTGAATGCATTCTATTTCCACTGCCCCATTCAACTGGCTGATTCCTCAAGAGCAGACTCAATGCCACGTTCCCCAAGGCATGCCCCAAAATGGCTCTGTGAATTTCTACCTCATACTTATCTCCTTCTTTCTGAAAATCTTTCCCTACTCCCCATCTCTCCCTCGCCTAGACACTTGAGTCACATCCTGCCTCCTCTTATTGCTTAACCTTTCCTTTTGTGTTTGTGCTGAGCTTTCTGCTTGGCCTCAGAGTGCTGGTGGAGGTCAGTTATTGTGTTTCCACCATAGTCTATGTACAAAGTAAGTACTTGTTAAATATACAAATCAAGGGATTGAGAGAGAGTCCAGTGGATCAAGTGCTTGCCATGGAAGCATGCGTGCCCAAGTTTGATCCCTAGTACCCATGTGAAAATACTGGACATGTGAGTGTGTACCTTTAATGCCAGTACTGTGGAGGTTGAGGCAGGATGATCCCTGCAGCTCAGTACACTAATTGGTGAGCTCCAAGACAATTAGAAACCATGTTTCAAAAGGAGGTTGGATAGCATTCCTGAGGCTCTCCTCTGGCTCAACACGCATTCATTCATGCACGCACACACACTTGCTCACACACATAAGTATGCACATATATATTCAGGCACAACTCACATAGGCACACAATAAAAATCTCAGTTGTTAGGAAATAAGAGACTTCTCATGGATATTCATGTCTCCTCTTCTCCAATTCTTTTTTTTTTTTTTTGATATAACAGAGAACTTTATAAAGAGTGTGACTGCTACAGAGGCTAGATTCAGAAGAACCTAGAGACACAGGAGGCACACTGCTACTCTGAACAAACACCAGCACACTTGTGCTCTTGAAGCAATCCTGAATATATACCCTGGGCAATGATGGTCCACTTCAACAAAGACACCTGTCATCTATGAAATCTTCCCAAGAGTCCTGTTAGCAGACAAGAGCTGGGCCCACCCATTTTATATGCCATAAGGAGACACAGAGACCCAAGAACCTAGTCTCCCAAGTCTCTGCCTGTGTTCTCCCTGCTTCCCCATCCCTATTGCCTGAGCACACTCTACTAGCTAATACTCCCATGCTGGGCACCTGATTGATATAAATGTTAGGAGGGCCTGGAAACTAGTACCCAGTGGAAGTCTTGAGAATAGGTGGAAATCCTTGTGTACACCAAACTAATAGGAGCTCCAGGTGGACCCGAGTCCTCTCTCTCTGCTTGGAGACCTTCTCAGCTTCTTTCCTGCACAAGGGCCTTAGTGAGTGTTCTTCATCTAGGTAAGGAGTTGGTAAATTTTTTTCCTGCAAAGGCCAGCAGAAAAATGTTTCTGTTGTACAAGCTATTTGATTTCTGTTAGAATTGTTCATCTTTGTCATTATAACACAAATAAAGCCATGCATCAAATGGTCATATATGTTTCAATAAAAAATTATTGAAAAAGTAGTGCTGGAGAGATGAGTCAGTGGGTAAAGTACCTGCTCTGCAAGCATGAGCACCTGAGTCTGGATCCCCAGCACCCACGTAAAAGCTGAACATGGCAGCATGTGTCTGTAATCCCAAGGGTGGGGAGGCAGAGACAGGAAATCTCTGGTGTCCACTGGCCTGTGGCCCCTGATCCTGTGTAAAGCTAGCCCTGTTCCATTCCTGAGACCACACTCTGACTCTTGTAACCAAACTCATTTGAATTGCTTCTTTCACCGTCTTCTTTTCCTGCCCCATCTGTATTCCATATATCTCTTTTATGTCTCTGGATTTTCCCCATGACAATTTCATGTATTTCACCCACCTGTACAACTTAAGTGGGTTTTCTGTAGCCCTGGAGCATTTATAGTTTAGTGCCATAGAATTTAGAACATAATTGTTTCATGAGTCTTGTAAAATTCTTGAGTGAAGACAAAATGTTTAATGTTGATATATGTTTCATACAACTTCTCAATTACAGCTTGGCACATAGTATGTCTAACAAATACTTGCTAATTGACTTACTAACATACACCTACAACCGACTCCTGACTCTGTGTGATAGGCTATATAGTGCCCCTGTGGTACCCATAACCTATTTTCTGAAACCCATGGGCATTGGCTTTATATGGTGAAAGGGACATTGCCAGTGTGATTAAGTGAAGACTTCAGAGAGGAGGTGATGACACTGGATTTTCTGAGGTGGCCCATGGAATCTTGGGTGTTTTGTTAGAATGGAGCAGGAGAAGGTAGAGTGACACAGAGGACAGGAGCAAAGACAGAGGGAAAGAGTTCTGAACAAGCTTTGCTACTGGCTTTAAAGACAGAGGAAGAAAGGCCCAAATAGGAAGCCTGCCAGTTGAAGCTGGAAAGAAATTCTTTCTTGGAACTTCCATGAGAACTGGCCCAGATGACTCCTTGATATAATCCTGGTGAATTTTATTTCAGAGTTCTGGCCTCCAGAATTGTGAGACAATAAATTTGCACTGTTTTAATTTGTTGTGTTTGTGGTGTTTTTGTTACAGAAACAATAGAAAACTAGAGTCCTCCATGAGAGGAAAATATTACACGATTAAAAATGCCTCAGATGTTCCCATCACTATGAACAAATGCCTAAGGAAAACGTCTTCCGGGAGGAAAGATTTAAGATTTATTTTGGCTCACAGTTTCAGAGGCATTTGTCCCTCATAGCAAGGAGGGTGTGGTGGAGCAGAGCAGTTCACATTATGGCAACTAGGAAGCAGAGAACTGAGGATGACTACAGGCCCAGACCGCCTCCATTCCCTGCTTTGGTTCTAGCTTGTGCTATGGTGCCTCCTGTATTCTAGGTGGGCCTTCCTCCCCTGAATCATCCTTTCTGGAAACACCCTCAAAGACAGGCTGCAGTGCTTTCCTAATCTCCTAGACACTTCTTACTCCAGTCCCATCCAGTTGACACCGAGGAGTGATCATCACAGGGCCCCTGGCTGGATGCCTCTTCACTTGGAGCTCTTATGAACTAAGTGATTTGACAAGAGTAAGGGAGAATGAGACTCCCTCAGAAGAGGAAACTTCTCAGTGACATCCCACAGGTGAATCTTTCTTCACGGTGTGGAAGAAGTAGTCCCAGAGACTTGGGTGTAAGATTCGGCTTCGGATATCTGCCATATGACTTTGGACCAGTCATTTAACCTCTTTGATGTTAGAGCTTGATAGCTACAAAGCTTGGAAGAGGTCTTTCCAGCTCACTTAATTGGCCCCAGTGAGGGAAATTTAGCCTCTCTGTTCATCTGGACTTAATAAGAGTTTTACTGCAAGCTTTACAATAAAGCTACCCAGTAAGAAACCCAAGGGGAAGCTCTATCATCCAGATTGCTGTAGTATCCAGGGCAGCTGCAAGACCTCCATCTGCAAAGGAGAAGTTGCAATTACTCCTCGGTGACCCTCTAGTTAAAGCTTCAGGTACTGTGTCCAACAGCGAGGTGATTATTTCCAGAAGGATGGGTTCCAGTGGCTTTTGTTTCTTTGAGCTATACTCCGATATTAATCATGGAAGCCCTACTTGCACACTGCGAGTTATTATTGTCACTGCTGTGATATTAACAGATAGTAATAATGATGGCAGTTTCATTTATTTATTTAGAGATAGGGTGACATGTAGCCCAGGTTAACTGAAGCTCACTGGGTAGCTAAGGATGACTTTGAACTTTGATCTTCCTGTCTCCACCTCCCACATCCTGGAATAGAGATGTGTGCCAGCACAGCTAGAATGATGAGCGTTTTATAACAATCATATCAAAATACATGTTTTGAAATCTCATAAACCTCTAATATCATATCATTAGAGGCCCAATGCTTTACCATGACTTTGGGGACACTCAACCAGGGAGCCAGCTGATACCGCACTGAATTCCTTTTCTATATACCCTGCTCCCTCTGCTGTTTCTCATAGAACCATCAGCAACAGCTGCCATGTGCTCCTCTCCTCTACCTCATTACGCTCTTTAAGTTCAAGGTTTTTCTCCAGCTTCTCGTGGAGAACAGAGCATGTGTCTGCTTGTCCACGGCTAGCCTTTCTCTTGCGCTCCTTCAAGTGGACTCCACTGGTTCTCACCCCTTCTTCTGGCACCAGTACAAGGTCCCTCACCTCTGCCTCTTTCCCTTTAGCCTCCCAACTTGCTCAAGTCCCTTCTCCGCTAATTAGTGAAGGCAAACAAAGCCTCTTTTGGAACCCAGATACATGCTTAAGCAACCTCCTAGAGCACTTGTGCTTCGTGCCACTCCAAATGCTGTCACTGTCACTGTCCCCTCTCGTCACTACTCAGTCACCCTTGAATATCTTTCTTCTGGCTCTTGTTACAAATAATTAACTCAAATTACTCAACTCTCCTGCACCGTTCTTAATTAACAACTCCAAAGGCTCCTTCTCAGTCCCTCTTCTCTGACCTTCCTGAAGTATCTAATTGGAGTCCTTGTAACTATTCCCACAGTCCCTGGTTTGTAGGACAGCACCCCATCTTGAGACTCATCATGTGTCACCCTTTTCCCCTGTCATTGGCTGTCCTTCCCCCTCTCCCAACTGTGGTGGTCATCAAGGCCAGGGTTGGCCTTCTTCTGCCCTCATTATCATCATCCGCATTTTGCCGACTTCCTTCCTGACCCCTGTTCCAATTCCATTCTTACTTTCCCAAATGTATAATAGACACCTCTTTATGGCTGTTCACATGACACGCTGACATGATTCTAGATATGAATTAATGTCCACTTCCGTCACAAGAATATAATCTAGTGGTTAAAAAAAGGCTTTTCAAAATTTTATAGGTTTCAGTTTCAGCAGTGCCCATTCTCTCTCTCTCTCATAAATAAAAATATTTTTTAAAAAGAAAATACTGTTATATTGCATATAACCTATGCACATCCTTCTAAATACTTTTAATCATCTCTAGATGACTTATAATACCTAATACAAAATAAATGTTCTATAAATAGGTATTAAACTATTGCCTAGGAACTCATGACAAGAAAAATAAAAGTCTGTCTATGTTCAGTTCAGGCACAATTTGCCTCCAATCCAAGTTTGCTTGAACCTGTGGATGTGGAACCTGGGGATGTGGAGGGCCAAGTGCATTGTCAGTTTTCTTTAGTAACATGTCATGTTTGAATTTCCTGTTTTCCATTTACCCAGTCTCCTTGTTAGAACCAATCAGACGCAGCCTGTCATCTTGCACTCCGAGCTCTCTCCATTCCCCGACCTCTCATGCACACCTCACAGTTTTCTCTTCCCCAAGCACTGGTTCAGCACATCTTTTTTTGTTTGTTTGTTTGTTTCTCAACGTTCAGTGCCTTCTTACTACATTACAAATAATTGGAATTTAAGACTCTGTATGATCTTGTCATTATTTCCCATGATTCCTAGAAGAATTGACACTCTGAAAACTTACCACACCACAGGCAGGTGTCTTGTTTGTCTGACACATTCCTCATGTTGTTTCTACTGCCTTTAAAGTTCAAAGGCAATGACACTTTCAAACTTAATGATTATTAAACATTCTGAGGTATACCTTCTTTGCACATCTAAAGAAATATTTTTCTTCAGTAAAGATGCAAATTATATTTGTATATAATATCAGAGACCCGTGGACCACCACTCTTCAGTTTTCCTTTACCCATCTTTACATGACATTTTCTTTTTAATCACTAAATTCTTAAAAGTATTATGTTTCTCTTGAAGGACTTCTCATGTCATTCCCTGTATTTCGATTATTTTTGATGCAGGCTTTCCTTAACTCCAGAGGAAAGTTTGGTTTTGATGTTATTGGAGAATTATATTCTAAATGAACTTCAAAAATGATCAGTATTGGAATCAGATGGGTTCTTGAAAAAGATGAGGTTTATGAGTGACACCCAAGGCCTCCCAAGTCAGAATCTCTGAAGTTTATTGAAAAGGAATCTTGAGAAATTTCCATTATATTCTCTCCCATTGAGCATACTAGATAGACAAAGAATACAGAAATAGCCTTAGTGCCCACCTAATCTGCTCTGTGGCTGGTCATTGTCAATGTCAAGAAGAGCATTATTTCCCTGCCACTGTTTTATACCATTCTGGTTGTATTATTTCTAAACCAGCTCCTTCTGGAGTTGAGGTGGAGACTGTTACATGCTCAGGATATCTTAGCTGGGTCACTGCTGCTTTCTCTGCATCTAGCTTTTTTTTCTTTTTTCTGAACTCCAATCCCACATTGGTGACGAGGTTTCTGCTTTGCTTCGTTGGATACATCTTAATACACTTTATAGAGAATTCCAGCAGGCCTCCTAATGGAGCTTGCCTGAATTATAATAGTAATTTGGGTAAACGCCTTATCGCCCCTCTCTGACTATGAAGTTCTTAAGGGTAGACTGAACCAATTTCCAGGTGTGGCATATCCATTGTATTCCCTTATTTCACCCAGACAGATGAGGTCTCTTCCCCCTCTCTCCCTGTTCCAAACAGGTGGAGAGAACATTACAGCTTCCCTTTCTCCTATCTACAAGCTGCCCATATTTCAATTCTTACCTTTTCCATAAATCTCTTACCAAGAAGTTCTATTGAGCACTGAATATTCCCCTTTAAAATTGTCCAGAGCCCTTGCAGACTGTTCCAAATTCCCATTGACATATGACAATATATGACATATCGTTGCTGTGGGTTAGATATGGTTTCTTCCTAAAGGTTCCTATGTGGAGACTGGGTCCCCAACATAGTGTGGGGTCTTTAAGACATGAGACCTAATGGGAAGTGGCAGAGGCATGGCCACTGTCAGTGAGGGCATTAATGCTGATCTCCAGAGTGGGTTAGTTTTTCTTCTTTTATTGTGTGTGTATGTGTGTGCAGTGCACATGTGCCACAGCAGTATATGGAGGCCAGAGGACAACTTTGGGGTTGTTCTTCATCTTTCCACTTCATTTAAATCAGGGTTTCTCTTTCTGGACCCTCTTTCAAAAGATTGCAGTTCTTTGCTGCCTTTGCCACAAGCTTCTAAGAAATTCTCCTGACTTCACCTCCCTCTTCCCACCAGTGTACTGCTCGTAAAGAAGTCTACCACAGCTTTTGGATTTTTAGGTGTCTTCTAGGGATCAAACTTTAGGTGATCAAGCACCCCTGCTTGAGCAGCAAGTGTTTTATCTCCTGGGCTCCCTCCCTAGCCCAGAGTGGGTTAGGTTTTACAATGCCACGCTCTTTGGATTTTGTAGCCACCAGAATTTTCTACATGACCCAATGCCAGACATTAGGCATAGCAATACAAAATAAAATAATAGTTAAGTCCATGGATTCTGTATTCAGGCAAACGAGATTCTGAAATTCCATTCCAGCTTTACATAACAGTATGGTCTGAACTTAGCTCTGAGACTCAGTTCAACATCTATAAAATAGAAGTAATATCGTATATATCTCATGGTGCTTTTTTAAGACTGCAATGAGATAACGCAAATAAAGCCCTCAGCACAATGCTCTGGATATAGTAAACACTCAATAAATGTTATAGAGCTGTCTTGTAGAAGTCAGATTAGGCTAAATTATGCTACAGTAAGATGTAACCTCAAACATTGCTTTTTACAGCACAAGGTTATTCTTCACTCTTGCTAAAGTCTCTCGGAATCAGTTCGATATTGCTCTACTCCAGGAACTAGGCTAACAAAGGAACTGTGCTTGCAACATCTCTAGTCATCCCAGCCAAAGGAAGTGAGGTCGTGGTTAAACTAAAACTGGTTCTCAAACTTCTGCCTGGAAGTGACGCATGTCAGTGTCCTTACACTTGCTTGGCCATAGTCACACGGCAGAGGCTCACAGCAACGGGGTAAAAAGGAGAGTGGGAAAGAAGCAGTTATAAGTGCTTTACTTTTTCTCTTCTCCCATCTGTCATCTGATTGACATATCCTGGGACCCCTTAGAACTGAGCACATAGTAGGAAGAGAATGCATGTTTCATTGATGGATCACCAAGTCTCTACATTTGGAATGGAGTGGTGTAATTGAAGAAGTTCCTCCATGATCTATAGCAAGTGCCTACAAATGTCCACTGGTGGACTTTCAGCACAGGGCCATTGATCCCTGCTTCTTTCAACAGGCAAAGCTATCTGCCTGGCCTAGGCACTCCACGGGCATGTCTTCCAATGCCACTGTTCCCTCAAATAGATGTCTTCTGTAATAAGTGTTTACTTGCCTCTCTGTAGAAGCGGTGGTGTTGCTTCCAATTATATCTACAACTCCACAGATCCAGGGCTCACAAGATTCTTTTCTCTTGAGTCCTGGACAGCAATTAGGACATGCAACCTCCTAGTTCCCTCAGGGATAAACACAGCCTGCACATCTGGAGGCCAAGCAGGTATTGCTGCTGCACAAGATGGTTCTTTACATGCATGCCAAAGGGGTGACGATAGCCTAACAGTGCAAATCTTTAAAGACAATAAGATTTTATCCCCCAAGAAATTTTGGCCCTGTTACTAATTATTCATTATTATTGATTACCAAACCCTGGTTTTATCTTTAACTTTGAGTAGATTTCTTTCAAGTCTCACGGTCTTCAAACTTGGAGTCAAAATTCCTTCTGGTGGCGTATTTATGGCTTCAGTACTTCTGTGACTTCATCAGATATTCATATCCCTGGAGCCTTTTCTTTTGCCAACAGCAGATTATGCCTCTACTGGGAGCATCTCTTGCTTCTCCAGAGCTTTCTTCCTCAGTCAGCCGTGATCAGATGTCTCACATGACCCAAGTTCTGCATCTCAGAACTAGAGAGGAATTTCCTACGGGGAGGAAGTTCACACCTTTCAAGTTCCCTCCACATAACTTACCTCCTTTATCCATAGGGCAGAATCCCAAGCGGGAATGAACACGATAAAGTCACTTAAAACTGCTTGTCCATGGACTATAGGGAGAGAAGAGCTGGATCAAAGAGCTTCATGAGAGATAAAGGATGACAACCTATTTACTCATGCACTCTTTCCTTTCTTCCTAACTCCATTCATTCTTATCAATATTTTCACTGAATTATATGTAAATCAAAATTTGAACTGAATCCCTTTAGCAACCAGCTCTTCTTTGACAACCTGCTTTTGATTTAGACTGTTTGCTTTTAAGTGCTACATGCTTCTTGCCAATGCAAGCCTTCAGCAAAATACATCACTATTTAAATGTACTTATAACTATCTTCACTAGCTGCTAAGTCAGGAAAAAGACAATAAAGAACCCACCACTTGATTTTTAACTGTCACATCCCCAGAGATTAGCACTCCATGGCATAATTAGGGGTGAAAGCATGAATGGATAGCATGGTGGGGAATAACCCCGGCAAGCTTCCTAATCCAAATCCTAGTTCATGCCTACTGGCTTCATGAGCTTAAATGATGTATATAATTATTCTCTGCCTCAATTTTCTTACCTGTGAAATGGCTTAATTAGGGTTCTACTTTAGATAACATAAAACACTCCAGGTATCTTAAACAGAAAAGGCTTGAATACAGGGAACCAGGTACTAACAAAATTGTTGAAATGTAGGTGCTGGGGAGAGATTGTAGCCTCAAGTTCCAAAATACCACCACTGCATTGACTAAGAGAATACCTACACCTGCCAATTTTTTACTTCTGAACTCATGATCACATCACCTTGGGAATAATCCAAGAACATTTGAATACAGTAATCTGGAATATGCTATAACTCTTGACTCCAGGGTCAAACTTTTAGACCAACTGGATCTGCATTGGGAAAATGGATAATGCCGTTTTACCACTCCTTTGTCCTACTTAGTAAGGTGTTCAAGTTTTGACTCCCAATTGGATGAACCAAAATCATATGCAGACTGAAACCTGCAGAGAATTCTGGGAAATGTAGTTTTCAGTTAGCCACAGCAACATAGGAAGTAATCCTAGGAGGGGTAGGCCCCTGACCGAGTCAGGCCATTGTATGCCCCACAGGGTTTAGCTAAGATTATGAAAACTGCCTTAGCACATAAGGAATATTCCAAAAAAAGTTAGATTTTATTAGTATTTTACCTGAAAAATCCTATCATATTAGCTTGGATGGTGAGATCATTCTCACACATTTTTTTGTGAGCACTACAGATATAAAGTAACAAATTTCATCAAATAGCTCCATAAAATTAAACTCTGCTATTTTTGGAAGTGGGGGTTGGCAAAGTCCATGCATCCTTCTCTGGGTCCTATCTTCTTGGATATCTTCAGGTGACTGAAAATCAAGGCAAAATTCCCCTTCAGTCTCCTCACTACATGTTGAACTCTCTTCCTGAGGGCTAGCCTACAGCCCAGCCTCCTACAATCTGCTGTGCATACAGTTTAGCCAGTTGCTTCAAAATATTGCTATAGCTTATGTGTCAGCTATAGAATCATCTATAGAAATTTCTCCAATTGTTAATTTCCCCTGTGCTTGGGTGGGTATGAGCCAGCAGGGGGGTTCGGGAGGGTATGATCTATTCACTGCAATGCCTGTGTTTTTCCTCCTCAAACACACGTCTTCTCCCCTTTGAGATCAGCTCTGCTTCCCTTTGCCATCTTCTTTTCTCCTCTCCAGACAACTCCTCTGAGGGCATTTCTTTTGGTCTCTGTAAGTCAATCATCATATTTGGGGTTCACCTTCTCCATCCCAATTTTTATACTGGGACTCACATAACAGAAGCAGTCAACTTTCAATGAACTTTCTGTTGGTACAAGAAGATCAGTGTAGTGCTTTGGGAACACAAAATAAAGTCATCATGTATTTTGGTTGATGGTCATGGAAAATATCTCACAGTGTAAGATTATAAACTGAGATTTTAAAGGAAAATGACTGTTGGGTGTTTGGCAAGTCAAGTGGGCTTGTAAGAATATTTTGTGAAAAGAAAGACATATATTCAAGAGCATCTCCCCACAGATTAGTGGGTAAAGGGTTTTTCTTTGAGACAAGTGAAGCTGGGCTCAAAGTTCTAGTCTCTCACTTAAAGAAAATAACATGGAAATCCCATTTATTGGGAAACTACTCATGTGTTATTGAGTATGGTTTTATTTGGATTATCATCCTAGGTTCTTTGCCTTTCATAGTCAAGATGTAAAAAGATAAAAGATTGTTCTAGAACAATCAGGTAAGGTTTCTGGAATTTGAATGTTGAATAGATTGAAAGACTGGAGTTTGTTATTATAATAATAGTAGGCTCTCAATTCTCCATAATTTTATGATGCCTGAGTTTATATTCTTTCTGAGGCTCTAGTGTTAGGCTTTATTTCTCAATTCAGTGAGATAATCTATATTTTTCAACAACTTTTATTTTTGCCTGAATTTGTCTCTGTGTAACTCAGAAACTTTATGGGATAGAAGTCTATAAGCCCTCCTAGAAATTTTCAGACATACTTCCATGGACCATGTATAAGAATTTGAGTCAATCATAGCTGATTGCTTTTAGGACAGAATGATATATAGGATTGCATCTGTTTATGTATTTATGCTTGGGGGAGATGAGCGGAAGATACACCAACATAGTTATTTTGCATGGTGTGATTACACGTGATTTTTATTTTGCTCATTGTGCCTTCTGATGCATTCTGGAATTTCTATAATAAACTGTAATGGGAAAAATACTAATAAAACAGTGAAATACATGACTGTTCCACTTCATAGGATCGCTGTGAGAACCAAATTAAATAACGTGTGTGAAAACCCCTGGGAAATAGAAGACATAAATATCAGTGCATCCTTCTGTGTTCATAGCTGATGCTGTTTCCAGAGTTCATCCTAAGTGAGCCAGACTCCATAGGCAGAGTCTTGTTATCCAGGTGGGCATGGCTATGGTGCTCTGTCTGTTCTCTTGTCCATCACTACTTCCCTCAGCATAGGCGCCTCCCATGCAGCCGTGTTGCTTCAGGGAGAATGGTCAACATGCTAACAGACAGGGGCTTCTCTGATACAGGAGAACTGAGGCCACTTTCACAGTTGACGCAAAGGAGACATGTGGTATTAGAGAGAAGCCCCTGGTGACACTCAACTGCGAGAGCCTTCCCTGGCATCCCTCCTCCAGCCTCCAGCACTCATGTAGGCAGAGCTGGGACAATTCTCTGTAACACAGGGCCAGGATCCTCAGCATCAGCTAACACACGAAGACTTGGAGGCCCTTTGGGAGGTCTGCCACAAGGTCCTTGGAACCTTACTCTGGGTCCTTTTTAGGGGAGGGAGGCCACTGGTTTCTCAAGGAGAAGCCTCTGGACTCTGTATTTCCACCGTATTCTGAGTGTGAGCATCCTTGAGAAGGAGGGAAGATGTATCCATGGTGGCTATAGCTAATGTCAAAGACACATCAGCAACCAATTAGTAGTAAGGATGATTCAGAGACCTTCAACTGGCAGCCCAACTCAAGTTCAAATCCATCTCCTTTCTCTAATAAATAGTTCCTTAGACCTTCAGGAAAAATTAATTGTCACGTCTCTTGCATTTCCATGCTACTTTATACATTCCTCGCTGAAAGCATTTATCACCGTCTCCTAAAGTTATATGTATTTCCTTATCTTTGTTCAAGAGGCTGTATGTTCCTAGGGGCAAAGGATAAGCATTGTCAACCTATCGTAGTGGCTAGAATGTAACAGCCTTAATCATTGTTTAAGATGGAAATGATTCCTTCATCCATTCATTCAACAAACTTTATGAACTATCTACCCCAGCCATGCACTGTGTATTCAATGATGGATGAAATAAAACCCAGCCTCCATGGAGCTGGACTTCTAGCAGGTGCATTGTTATATAAGGAAGCTCAATGACTCCCCTGAGGATAGGTGAAGGGAAGCTGTGTTTCAGATGTGTTGGGGCTGGAGAGGTAATTGTGTTTGAGCAGAAGCCTGAGGGAATGATGCGGTGGGCCCTTCTGAGATTTGGGGGGAGACTCTTGTCATCGGAGGTGGTGGCAGGAATGAAGGGCAGAGGGTAAGAGAAATGGGATGGGCGGGGCAGGGCCTAGCGCATTATAGCAAGGAAGCTGGATTCAATCGTGGGGAAGAGGCCAAGACACTGGGTATTTGCACAGGGAAATGATGCTGTGGTACATGTGGCAGAATTAATGGGAGAGGATGACTGTTAGAAGCAGTGAGAAAAATTAGGAGGTGATACCAGACCAGAAAGACGTGCCGGCTTCTGCTCAAGTGGTCATTCCTTGGACTTTGAGACAGGGAATGTGGTCCCATCCTGGACTCAGTTCATGACCAGGCTGCAGGAAGAGGAAGGCCCTTAGCCAGGAAGGAGCCAATGGCTGGAACCTGCAAGAATCCCTGCACCAGGAGGCCTAAAGGAGCAGAGCTGAGCAGAATGTGGGCGTCTGGCTGCTGCTTAGGGCATGGTAGGCAAGGAAAACAGGGGCGCTAGAGGGCACCATGGCCCCTTAGCTGAAGACCTAGCTCCCCCCACCTCACACCTCCCCAAAGCCCCAACCAGGTGGCACAGGGTCTGGGATTCTGGCAACAAAAAGCGCTGAGACCTTCCCGCGGAGCTAACAGCTGCTGTGTCCCCACCGGCCCCATCTGCAGGCGGAGGACAAGGGAAGAAGAGCCCACTCTCAGGCCCACCCCCAGCAGGTCTTGTTTTCCAACATGCTGATGGGAACAGGAACACAGAGATCCATCCTTGGGGACCCGGGACGCCTTCTGTCATCTCCAGGGCTCTCCAGGAACAGCTGGCTCCGTGGTTTGCTTGCAGAGGTAGGGCTCACGTTGGCCTCCAAACTTCAGGGCTGAGCACCACTCGGCACCAGGACCCCAGCTCCTGGGTGTCACTTTTATTTACTAGCTGTTATCGACAGCTGCCGGGCGATGACAACTGAAATACTCACATAAGGATGGGTGGAGATTTATTCCAATTCCATCTTAGGGCTCGTTAAAAAGCATGTAAAGGGGGATGCTGGGAGGTGATCCGAGGCAGACCCAGCGGAGGGGCTGCCAAGAGGTATTTATAACCCTCAGCGCGAGGCCAAGTGGCTCTGCCAGCACCAGGGTGCTCAGAAGTCTGAACCAATACTCCCAACTCTATCTCACGCATTTGCTTTGCCCAGACTTCCTTCCAGTTAGCCATCGTCCGTGTCCCCCGCTCCCCTACACTCACTTCTGCACCCCAAGTGTCTCCTCACTCCAAGTCTATTCTCAGCTGCCTGAATCTGCTAGAAGCGGTCACTCATGTCCACCTCTAACAGTCTGTCCTCACCAACTGAGCTCAAATGTCTGTGGTATAATAACAGTTCCTCCAGCATGTCCGCATTCTACTCGCTGGGACCTGGGATACTTAGCTTTCTTGGCCAAAGGGACCTGCAGGTGTGACAAAGGACCTGGAGATGGGGAATTGTCTTTAGTAATCCCGATGGGTCCAGTGTCATCACACATGTCTTTAGAGGATGACAGGTGAGTCAGAGTCCAAAAGAGATGCGACACAGGAACTGGAGGTTGACTGATGGGCTTTGAAGGTGGAGGAAGGGGCCTAAGAATGTTGTGGCCTCAGCCAAGCACAGGACTTGGCTCCAGAGCCCGCAGAAGGAATGTTGGTGTGCTAGCACCTTGGTTTTTGGACTGATGGCACTCAAAAATTTAAGATAAGAAATCTGAATCATCTATTTTTTATACAAATTAATTTCTTTACTGTGAATAATTAGAAACACTATGAACAAGTCTTATGTTGGTACCCCCACTTCCCTCCTCCCTTCCCCCACTCCTCTGAGGGCCCTCCTCAGTGGGATTCCTGGAATGGTCAAGGGAATGGAGGGCTATGCATTGTGCAAGCAGTAGACATTTTTTTGAGGGGGTAACGTCTATGGATAGTCCCCCCACCATGGCTCTTACAATCTTTCTGCCCTCTCTTCCGCAAAATTCCCTGAGTCATGTGGGTGAGTTTTAAATGTTTTACTTTTAAACTTTATTTTAATTTTAACTTTTTTTTTAATTTTTGACAACCTTATACATGTATATAATGTATTTGGATCATATCTACCCCAATTACCTTTTCTTATCCTCTTCTTCCTCCCACTGAACCCCAACCCCATCTCCTTCCCCAAAAGACCCTTTCCTATTTTCAGGTCATTTCAGTGACTGAATTTAATTAAGATTGAATCCAATAACCTTCCATCACAGAGGAAATCTGAATTGTTTTAAGCCTATGTCATGGTTTGATACAGGTGTCCCCCACAAACAATTGAATGTGTTCTGATAGATCGATCCTCAGCTGATGGCAGTTTGGGTTTTACAACCTTGATGAAGCTGTGTTGTTGGGGGTGAGCTTATGGGGTTATAAGCCAGTTTCCCTTTTCAGTGTGTGGCACACCTTCCTGCCACTGTTTGCAGTGCTGTGGCAGAGGTGATGTCCAGCCCTCTGCTCATGCCATCGTTTTCCCTGCCAGAATGGAGTCTCCCCTTGTGTCCGTAAGCCAAATAAATCATTTCCTCCACAAGCCGCTTTTGTTTGGGTTCTTTCTGCGCAGCAACAAGAAAGCTGACCACAACAGTTTTGGTACCAGGACGTGGGGTCATCTGTTGCTGCTAGAATCCTGATCTTGTGGCTTTGGTTTTCTAGAAGTGATCTACAGGAGGAATGTGGAAGGACTTGAAATCTCGGCCTAAGAGATGCCTCACAGTGTTGTGAGTACAGCTTCATGGATCATTCTGGTCAGAGTTGAAAGACCTGAATGTAATGAGAACTATGGACTGTGAGGTTTGGCTTACGAGGGGGTGAAAGAACTTGGTCAGGACTGTGCCAAAAGCAGTTTGCGTGAGAGGCCTGCTGCATTCTGCCTGCCTGTGTCCTGGAAATCTGTGCAGGGTTGTTTTACGTAAAGATGGACTGGTGTGAGCAGATGGAGATGGCACAGAAAGAAGATCTTTGGGTCGAAACTGCTGCCCGTTCACCTGCAATTGTTTGAGAGATGAAAACCATTGAGATTGGGCCAGCTGGTCTGCATTAGAACAACAGGAAGAATG